>OU015501.1:44704078-44884078 GCA_907164885.2 Dolomedes plantarius
TTTTTAAGGCAAACAACTGGGCATTCAGAAAGCTTTTCGTAGTAACTATAACCAATAATTTTTATGAAAGTTGAAACTGAGTAGGTGAAAGGAAAACAGCAATATATATATATATATATATATATATATATATATATATATATATATATATATATATATATATATATATATATATATATATATATATATATATATATACATATATATTTATATTATTATTTTTTTTTTGCTGTTCTCTTTTGACGTAAGCAATTTTTGTTTCAATACCATGGGTTTAGTTTTTTTATAACATACTTTAAATAGAATAGAACGTCAAACACGAGAAAAAGGGGAAAAAAGGTTAAACCTGTTTTCCGCACAAGACAAAAGTTTTCTTGATTCTTTTGAAACGAAAACCTTGTATGAACTGTGTTAAATAAACTATGCTGAATGCAGGGAGCTATTTTCTGTGCGACTGAATATTTGGCTCTGATTAAGGAAAACATTATTTAAGTATTATTTTTCGCACAATAGCATCTAAGCCTTCGACATTCACACATACATTAGAAAATTTGTTTCAATAATACATAATGTACACTCATACATGGAAATACTTACAATTTATTGAGGTTCTTTAAATTAGAAAATAACTTGGGCTTCAAATAGGTAAGACGATTGTGGGAAATGTCACTTCAAAACATAAAAAAATTAAAAGAACATAGTTAAACACTAGAAATCAAATGAATTTGTGCTTGATAAACTTTCATACTAAAATATTGATAATGTAACATTAAATCACTAAAAGTTAATAAATCGTACCACTTCATTTTAATATGGTTCATTTCATTTTATATGAACGGTATAATTATTAGCAATATCTAAATAATTTTTTTTCGAATGCTGCAGGCATTCTATAAATAAAATATGAGCATTATCATATTTAGAAATTTTTGCTCCGAATTTTTTTGAAATCCATATGACATGCGAAAAGAAGAAAAATGAATATATTTTGTACAGGAGTTTTGCATTATTGTGAGACATGGGAGAATTTTTCGATTTATCATTATAAATAAAAAATAGAATTATATGCACTAAAAGTTAGCAAAATATGTACTCAAAACATGAAAATCTATATATTTAAGTTGCTAAGCCGACTTTTCGGGAAGTCCGTGAGATAAAACTACTGCATCAATTTACTTCATTTTGGTTTTAAACGAAAGACTGTAATCTGTAGATTTGTCAAATTTGGTTTTTGTAACCGCAATTTCTATTAATAAGCGATAATTTACAATTAAAAATTAATTTCTGCGCATGCTCAGTGGCACGTTTAAATCTGTCTTTAGAAACTCACTGTTTCTGCGCATGCTCAGTGGCATGTTTTAATGATAAACGCGTTTATTTCAAGGAGTCTAGATCTCTCTCTGCCATTTTTATGATAATTATGTTTGTGAAATATAAAATTAAACCTAGTGGAAATTGTTTAATTAGCGATAATTTACAATTTTTTTAAAAAAATTGCTTTCTGCGCATGCTCAGTGCCATTTTTAAATTTGGCTTTAGATACTAAGCACAAGGCTGCACACATTAATTTTTTTCTGCACATTTTTATGATTTTCTACATTTGGAAATGATGTGTTGAGTATAATTTGTGTATTAGTACATTTATTTACTATCTAGCCGTCATGTTTTGACGGGTACCAACTAGTATAAATTTAAAATGCAAAAATATGCACTTGAAAATTTCAGTAGCTTATTAGATCACACGTAAATTAATAAAATACGATTATGAGCAAATATCGCGTGACAGAATAACTCTGTACAATTCAAAATGTACAAAAATTCTAAAATCCCGTTATAAAAAGTTACCTTTTATTATTTGACGTTTTTATAATGGGAAAGCTTTTTTTTCAAAGAGATCACCATTACAAGGATTTTGAGTTTCATTTTACCATCCAACTGCACTTAACATCAGCCATAATAGTAGCGTCAAATTATGGCTCTGTTTATTTTGTAATGTCGCATTTTATTTCGAAAATGAGCAAGCGTTCGAAACTTTTCTCGAGGCAAATTTATTAATAGAGGTATTTCTAGAGCTATAGATTTTAAGTATGTCTTGTAGTCTTTTCAAAGTTAACAAATTACTATTTAAAATGAAAAGTTTTTCTATAAAAGGTAATAACAAATCTTTGAAAAAGTTTTAAATTTTATAGTTATATTTTTAATATAATTTAAAATATATTTAAAAAATATTCTTTTATGTACAGTCTCTGTATTGCATGTGTATATATAAATGCATAATCTTGCGTGTTTGCATAAAATATTCAAGAGTATAAAGGGCATTTTTAACATGAAATTGTTTTTGAGGTTATATTATAGGATAGAATGTAATCGCCGCTCTATTTCCTCGAAATGCTTCAAGGACAACGGCTTTTGAGGTAGTTTTTAGGAGAGGGCCATGAGAGAAAATTTTATTTTCATTTTTTGATTCTTTCATAAATTTGTAATGTTCCCTTGCAATTGAATACATATATAAAAATTGAGACATGAAAGAGAAACATAAAATATTTTTGCCTTAAGTTTGGTTATTTATTTCATTTAAGGATAATTTTCCGATGAAAAAATTAGCAAATGAATTTTACTAGTGCTTAAACGAATGCAAATAAGTATGAAGTAATCTTCATATAAATAAGTAATACCAAAATTTTCATTGAAAATAGGAATTTTAAAACTTACAGTTCTATAAGCTTTATCAATGTGGAAAATGAAGTTTCTTCAATATCTTCAATGTGATTATTTTTGAGTATTCTATTAAAAGAAAGAAATTTTCAGAAAGAAATGACATAAAATCCATTAATACTGTAAAAAAATATAGTTGAACGTAGCATAAAAAGTTCTTTTTTATGATAAATTGTGTGAATGGACTTCTTCACTTTAAAATGTAGAGGTATTTAAGAAATGAGACCTAATTTTAGGGATGCTCTAAATCTGAATACTATATGAATGTTTAAACATGATTAGTGAAATAAGCTACAGATTTCGTAAGCAAAAATGTTTGCCTTCGAACTGTAAGACTTTAGATTGTTGATAACGTTTGCAACCTCTGAATCAAAGAAGAAAGAGTATATAGTGATAATATACTCTAGACGAATTTGTCAATTATTTTGATTCCTTTAATTTAGGTCAATGCATCATGTTAGTGATACATTTATTAATTTTATTAACAGCGTCTGTGACTCATAAATTGATTTTGATGCACTCAACATCAGTATACTCTCTTTGGGATAATATGTTACAATTATCCTCTGAAGCTGAATACCGAGGAATTTCAATTTCACGTTTCAATTCCTAAACCAAAGTAAACAAGAATATGGAAAATCACCCGGAAAAATTTACTTCTAACAATTTAGTGTTATATAATTAGAAAAATATATTTATAATCAGAATTATCTAAAATTGGAAAGATGTACAATGATAGTAATGCTAACCGAAAATGCTGTTTTTTACAAATACTTCAACAGCATATGATCATTAAATATTACACATGTTGCTGAAAACTATGTTTAATAAACTAAAAATAAGCAAAATTCTTTAATCAATAGCACGAAAAATATTATTCAATACATTATTTCAACTGTTAAATGTCTATTTGAAAATTTTTAACCTTCAGAAAGTTGAATTTATGAGTTTTATCCATTGAATGCCTATTTTCTACTACTTAACTCTTAAGTGCCTCTGTGTCCGTGAAACTGAATTGAGTCCAAGAAACAGTAGCACAAGCTGTGTACTAACTTACAAAAATGACTTTTATTATGACAAAAGATTTATGTTTCAATGATATCGGAGAGAAAAGTCATCTATAATTGCAAAATCTGCAAGGCTATCGGTTTTAAAGGATATTGTTTAATGACGAATCATTCGTCACTTTTCGAAGGTGAGTTTAGAAATTATTGAGGATTCTATTGATTAGATAACCTTTCCGTGAGGAACAGTTTCAAGTCAGGTTTGAGGGAGGATGATTGATTTTATCTAGTGTTTTCTGACTCCTACCTGAAAGAGTCAATATCTGATGTTGTTTAACTACAAATTATCACAAAAGCACTATGTTTTCTTGAATGATAACCCATCTGATTTCGAGATTATGTATGACTTAAGGACAATGGTGGCAAAGTCGTTTATAAACGTAGTTAATGTGCGAATGGGAATGTTTTGTTACACTGACTCATGAAATATCCTCGATTAGTAGTTATAGTATTTTACAGACAAGCAAAATTCAGTTAATGTTGATACAACGTCTTAACTCGCAAATCACACCGCTGATTTTAAATTATATCGTGATAGTTTACATCAAAATTGCAGTCAAAAAAATTTCGAAACACACTATTTGTTTAGCTCTTTAACATGCAATGTAATTCAGATTACTGTATATAAAGGCCTCATTATGACAAGGGCTGCTTGTCACTTCATTTTTTGACTGTGATGAGCCAGACTCAAAGGTCCAGAGGTCAAAAGAGATAAAAATGAGAAGAAATTTGATGCAAAGTTGATCACATATTACACCTAACGATAATACTTTTTATACAGTAGTTATATATACGGTCCAGTTCTAGCAAGATGAAAAGACATGTCATATAGTAAACAAATCCATTTAGAAAGCCTGCGATGCTCTTTATTAAAACGTTTGGAATATTCTGAAATAACTCAAGATAGAGAAACAACTAGAAATGACGCAACGATTGTGTGATACAAACAAATGACAATCGATATAGGAAGTGTACAGGAAATCTTCCTAAAATCTAAAGATTTTGAGCCTTCTATTACAACATGATGCCATGACAAATCGTTAAAACCACGGCGTCGAGAGTAGAGGCAAGGGTAAGCATTCCAACTTGTATTAATCTTTCTAAAAGCTGTATTCATCAAATTTTGTTCATTAAACACAATTTTTTTTGTTTAACTAGATTTATAAAATATTTAAAAATTATATTTTTTTAGCGTAGTTCAATAGCATCACAAAATAAATGGAAACTTTCTCGATCAAAACAAAAGAATTTTTCCTTCAAAAATGTTGTTTAGCGAATTGATTTTATTCTGGTACAAACTTTGACCTGTTTACAAGATATATTTTCTATCTAAAGAAACAGAAGTTATTCACGAGATACCACCTGGTGCTTAAATTGTATGTGATTAAATGACAGTAAGAAATTATTTTTATGTTGACTTATGTCTTATCTTAATATGTCTTATCTAAATGAATTAAATAGATGACAAGAAAATTTCTGAACTAAAATGTTGAAGTTTTGAGTGCATTATGCGAAAAGTTGTCTTTTAGAATTTCATGCTGTGTATTGTTAGAACAACAGTAAAAAAGAAATAGGCCCATAACATTTTTTTTGCTATTATATACCTTTGTGATACAGAACATTTCGGATTCAAGTTATGTTTGTGATTAAAAGTATTCTTTAAGAAGAGTGTTGTAAATAATTTTTCTGAAAAATGTTACTTACCTCCATGAAAGGAAAAAAAAATTATTGCCCCAATTTATTTTTTACCTCCAGGAAGTCATTTTAACATTTTGAAATGCAAAAATTGGATTAGCTGTCCCTTTGGACGTAAATACACACTATTGTCTTAAAATATTTTGAAATTTTTTTAATGGCTTCAGCTAGTAATTACTTTTTATATTTAATTCTAAAGATGAAAAAAAGCTTTTTTTTAAAGGAAAAACTTTCTTTAAAAGTATTTATAAGACTTTTTATGCTGTGTTTAGATAATCAGTTTATTGAAAGTTTAATAGATCGCGACAAAAAATACTTACAACACTTCCAAAGAAGTAAGATTTTTAAAAGTATTTTTCTCTATTCTTTCAATGCTATTTTTACCCAGGCCTCTGAAAAAGAAAAAAAAATACAGTGATGCATTAGTGGTTGTTAATAGTATATGTAATTGAATAGAATTACATTTGACACATAAATATAGCATACTTAAAACATAATAATAACGTACCTATTTAACCGATAAATAAGCGATAACACACACGCATTAGTATGATTTGAAGATAATATCTTATGTCATACATAAGACAGTGTCGAATACACTATATTTGGTTGAACAAGATTAGATATGCATTTATCTTGAAATGATTGTCTCAGATTCAAATATTAGCAGGCCTTTTATCAATTAATCCAAAAAGACAGAAACTGCACAATAAAAAATTCAGTGTGATTGATATCAAGAACTTCTAATCAGTAATGTAAACTTTTCATGTGTCTTAAAGGAGGTGGTATTTGAATAATGAACCACCTGCGAGAATAATAGCATAAAAACAGAGCAAACTCAGATAAAAGGGTTTCAGGAACTTTATTTGCTTGAAAAAGTGATATCATGGGCTTATAGAGAACCTTTTTTGGAGGAAGAAAACAATGAGTATTGAAGATAAATGCAACAGACAATCTGGTGTAACATTAGAAGTATAGTAGTAGCTTTAGAAAGAAATTTTCAAGCTGCTCTTACAATTATTATTTAAAGACAAACAGTGGTAATAGAAACTAAATGTCCCGTACTGTTTCGTCCAGTATACGAGAAGACCCGTTGTGCGGATCGTCCTGACATCTGCTAGAGACCAGATTGAACTAATTTTAAATAAAAATTGTCAAAAGATTACCGTAGTTTTCGGACCATAAGACATTGTTGTGAAGGATCCCCAATTTGGACATTTTGTCTCCTTCCAACAGTATAGCCATTTTCTTTTCCCCTCAACACATTTGTGGGTCATAAGACGGCCATATTGGAAAAGGGGGCCTGGCCTGCACCTGCACCAAGTTCCGAGAAGCATCGCGCCCCAAAATTCCTTAGGATGGGAGGAAGAAAATTCCAGGAAAGACTCAAGGGACATCCAATTTTCGCGGAAATAAAAATACCACGTGGGTCAACCGTGGGGATGTCGTATCATCCTGCCCAAGAATAAAATACACGAAACGGCAACAAATTGACGTGAGAGACCAGCCTGGGGAGGCGCCAAAACCAAAAAGGGGGAAAAATGAACCCCGAGTTTGTTAGAGAATAGACGAGGAGAACTGAGGCAGAGGATCAGAGATTGTGTGGCAAGCTGTGAAGAAAGACCTGAAACTGCTGCGCAATGACTAGGATAGGAGAGATGCGCCCCCGCTAAAGCCCCCCGACGAGTAGGAATGTCCGATTTCAACCGCCCGCGCCGAGCCTGCTGCCTCCACCGAAGTGCCCCATCATCTGCGTCCCATGCCTTCAAAGTTCCCCAGGTTGGTCATTTCTCCCCTTTCAAATAGTGCTGAGTTTTTTTCATCAATTTTGATAAATTGAACTTTATTGCGATCGACCCGTAATGGTTCTTCCGCAGGAAGCGGATACAACATGGCCTCATTCTTATACATAATGTATATTTATCCAAGATCTTCATTTATAATATGTAAACTAACCTTTGTATAATATTGTACAATAAATGCTCTTATTTTATTTTTAAACGTATCGTTACCTTTGGAGTTCACCTCAAAATTTTACACATCGCAATGGGGTATCTCTGGTACGCCTCATAACAGACATTTTACGTACAAAAATAGACTTAAAATTGGGATCCGTCTTATGGTCCGAAGGTAACAGTAAAATAAAATGCCTATTTTATTATATATATCATATGAATTTTATATATATTATTTATTATATTTATTAGTTGCTGGTTCAATACCGTCGACAAAATCGCCGACGTGTACACTAATGACGGCTGGTGTACGAGAAAAATCTGTCGTAGCTGCAATGTCCTCCAAGTTCCCAAACAATACCTCTGGAGGTGCGGGGTTAAGTAGTCTAGTCTCGTCACTTGACTCGGTTCAAAATTCGTGGACCAACAAATAGAAGTCCAACCTCTCTTGAGGCAATGGCACCCTTCTTCTATGGATAGTGCATTTGCACTATTCGTAGACACGACAACAAACAAACATTATATTTATTATACAAATTTTTATTACATATATTTTTTATCTTTATTAAGTAAGAAATTGAAAATATCTTTATATACCTAACAAAATACAAAATATTCTTTTTTCAAAAATTCTCCCACAAATTTGATGTGCGTCTTATCATCCGGTGCGTATTATGGTTAAAAAAAATTCTGTAACAACGGATTTTTCCTGCAACTACTACAGTATTGCTAATATTATTTTATTTGTAAAATATTATTTCGTATATACATATCTGTTACACATCATTAACACTCATAACAGGGCACACGTATCTTTAGAAACGCGTACTTCACACTGGAAATGTAAAAAACGTTCTTCTGCTTGAAGTCAGATTGACGGATACATAACGGTAAATGTTTCAAGCATTTTCCATTGACAAGTGAAATACACAGGAAAGCCACAAGGACAATTTTAATATTACTTTTCATTACTGCTCTTTTAAGAATTTTTGATACTATACTTAGTCCTTCGTTCAAATGATATAAACTTTTTAACCAGTCGGGCCACCGCTGATAATACCGTAGATAGATTAAAAACGGTATGAAGGAATATTTCATTAAATTTCGATTAAACCCCAAGCCCCATGATTTTTTTTATCATTACTCGAAAGTTTGTATATCCTTTGGCCATGATTATATTGATTTCTGTTTTATATTGTTAAAGCTATAAATTTTACTTTAAAAAAAAAAATATTCTAAAAATTAATTCGTCAGTGTTTAGACCAGAAAAATTATCATATTCTATGTCAACTATAAGTGAAACAGATTATTTCTTTTGAAACTGTCTGATTCTCATAAAGAACCTAGTATTTTAAATAATTAAAATTCAAGAAATTGAGCAAAAAACAAAAACAAAACAACAACTTAAAGCTAGTTAAAGGAAGTTTACTGTAACTTTTGCTTTTCAAATACTTTTTACAAGTAGGGTAAAATGTTAAGGTACTTTCAAATATACAAAAGGAAACTGAAACAAAATTTTTTATAAAACGGTGTCATACTTACAGCCAAAATAGCCCTTCTAAATGTGGAAAAGTACCCAACCTTGTTAATTTATTTTCTGTTAAATCTCTGAAATGAAATAAAGAAACGAAATTGGCATCATATTAAATTAAGTAAAACTTATTCGTTAGGAGCCCTAGAAACAATTTCTGTATGTAACTCTCTCATCCCCTCCCCCTCTTCTGTACAACGTATATGTCCCCTCACTACCCTAAGTGACGTAGCCAGGATAAACTTTCAATGGGGAGTGCACAGGTCCCTTTTTGGCTAGCACAATTCTGAAAATATATAAAGATGAGAATTTCTGGAACAGGCTTGTTTCCCCCATCTGCTTAGGCACCTGACTTTCACCCACGAATTAACTTCCACACACGCACGCACGTGTAAGTATTGATAGAACTCTGTCTCATGTTCAATAACAAGTTTTGTCAATATTTTACAATAATTTTTGAATCATGCTTTTTCTTTGGAAGCTATTTTAGTTTGATAAACATTTTGCTAGAACCTTTCTATCGTTTCATAGTGTTGTAGAACTCTTGCTTCATACCGCAGTTGCTTCAAACTCAAGACAATAATAGAGGAGCTGGTGAAGTGCAGTACAATGAAATGAAGTTTTTAGATTTTAGAAATCGAATGCTATTTACTAGAATTGTTAAAGTTCATAACTTTAACAGTTTATACAGTCCTGGGAAGTTACAGTTTATACAGTCCAGTGAAGGTAAGCTTACCCAGTGTACCCAGGAGACATGGACTTAGCTTCCGTTCTTATCATCATGACTTAGTCGAAAAACACTATGGAGGTGAAAAATTCTAAACGAGAAAAAATTCTACATTAACACATTTGTCTGTCATTAACAAATTGCAGATCCCAGCAGATAGTACGAAGATTCCCTACGGTTTGCGGGGAATAATTTTGAAATAGATTAAAGATGATAAGCATCTCCAGCAAACCCATCAAGTTGAACCAGAGCTGATGGGTCCACTCCATAGTTGGATATGGATCATAATTCGAGAAGAGAAACATCAAATCTGATTTTAAGAACCTCCAGGGACAGAAACAACATCACCCATCGCAAAGCAGCTAAAAAGTAATTATTATGGGCTTATATTTACTTAACAGCGTTATTTATATTTTTTAGTTCGTAGTTCACTTTTTTGTGAAAAATTTCTAGATTGAGATTATTAATAAAACATAACACGGTTTTACGCAATAAAATATTTTTTCACAATCAAGTTTTTTTTTTATAATTGTTGTTCATAAATATCAAACAAAACACTTTAAGCTGAACAGGAATCAGCCGAATTTTAACAAAACGTTCTTCCGTTTCATAATATTATCATTTCAAAATTGTACAGAAGAACTATTGCAATCGAAGTTGCAATCGAAGTTATTGTATAGACTATAGACAGGTTTGTTTGTTGATTTCTGACAAATAAATAGACCGGATATATGATAATTGCGGCAACTTAGTGACAGAAAGAGCTAGGAATATCTCTTTCAGCGTGCAATTTAAGACAAAAGATTTTGAACTCTCATTTCGAGGAGAGACCATCGGCTCATGATGCCGCAAATGGTTGATATGATTCTTTCTTTGGTTATGATTTCTTTTTCATGACAGAAAAAATATGAATGATTGCGGGCGTGATAGAAGGGTCCGTTACAACTGGTATGTTTAAGTAGTTGGGTTCAGCAGTTAAATTTCTTAACCGCATAAAATTTATAAGTTAGTTACCCCAAATTAACTATTATGGGTTATTGGTAATTATTAATTAGAAAGAATCTGTACTTATCTATATACATAAAACAGTTCCGTAACTGATTGACTCACTGACTGACATACAACGCACAGACTAAACCGCTGGACCTAAAGGGCTGAAATTTTGCTTGGCGATTCTTCTTTTAGTGTAGGGGTGCACTAAGAAAGATTTTTGAAAAATTATTCTTAGAGTATTTAAAAATTAAATTTTAAGCTGTTTTAGTAACTTTTTTTGTTTGCATTTAAAATAATCCTTTGAGGGTTATAAAATTTATATCACGAGAAAGATTATAAAAATTCCTTCAAAATGAAGTATTTTTCGAATCTTTACCTCCATTTACTGATTTTTGACGAATTTTTAAAGATTAATTTTTAGAATTTAATTTATTAAATGCTGATCACGTGATTTCTTTTTCTGGTACTTTAAATAAATTTATCGTCACGTGCATAACAACTAAATAGACAAAAACATTTTTTTTCTTTTCTTGCTAATGCGGCAGACGATTGGAAATTATCAAAAAAAATATTAAAATACAGTAAAAGATATGTTCCTCAAACTGTACTATATTAACTGTATTATATTCTTTAGTATGTCCTATTAGATTTAATTGGAATATTTTCTTCTACATTATTTTGTCTATAAAATATCCATTACCATTTTTTTATAAATATATTTGTTCGCTTTTTTTACATCAATTGCATACATTGATCTTTGTATTTATTATAAATATATTTATACATATTTTTGGCATTAATTGCATACATTGACCGTTGTATTTAATTTGAATGTACTCCTTAGCGAAGTACGGGTTTTCAGCTAGTTTAATATGTATATCAGTTCGTTCAACATCTCTACTGTAGAAGTATTTAGGTGTATTTTTAAAACCTATTTCGTTTTAAATAATCTTTACAGACCTTTTAATTTTCAAATTAAGAAAATGATTTTATAAAGATAGTTAAAAACAGAATAAAATATATTTTTTCCAGTGCGGCAACCGCTGGCTTTCGGTATCAGAGTCTGTGGGTTCGAATCCCACTCTTGGCATGGACGTTTGAAGCCGTTCGGAATCGGCTTTAAGCAGTAGGTCCCGGTCTAATTAGCCCTCGTGTAGCAAAAAATGACCATAGCGCTCCAAGCCAAACCAAACCAAACCAGTGCGGCAAGCATTTTACCTGAGAGTAGAATCAAAAGCATTTAATTATTTATATGACTAAAGAAATTTGAATTTTTTTCCACGTACAGTTCCAAAACTTTCCCTGGCATGACATTTTCTGTACTCAAGGTTAGAAAAAAATTTGCAGAATTTTTCTTTTAAAAGTTCTGAAGATAGTAAATATTACAAAAGAAAGTTACTTACAAAACTCCTAAAGATTTTAAATCCATCAATACTTGCATATCCAGTACTTTGAGCTTGTTACTCTGCATAAGTCTGAAAAAGAATATTAAATTAACTCGAAAAGAATCAATTTTCTATCACGTAGTTTATTCACAGTATTTATTGTACTTACAGCCAAAGCAAAGTATCAAGGCCTTCAAAAGCACCTGGTTGTATGATTTCGACTTCATTCTTCATCAGAATTCTGAAGCGAAAAAAGTATCACAAGCAACAATCACAAGAAAAAAGTACTTTTTGTTTTATTAAACTGACATAAAAGTTTTATAGAGCTCTAAACAAGAAATACTACGTTGAAATAGATAGCATAAATAGGTTACAGACGCTTGAATATACGTTTTCAGAGGTAACGACATTCCTGATAAATACTCCCGACTAAACTGCAAAATGCTTTTTATGTTTGTTTGATGATTACGAAGATTAATAAAATAGATCTTGATTTCTATGTCACCGATCCATAAATATTACCAGTCTATGGTAGGTGGCAGCAGAACAATTCAAACTTTTCATCATTTGTAGAACTGAGCGCACTTTTATAGGTGGAACTGTACAAAATATTTTTATGACAGGACTCTAGTCACTTTTCTGTTTGTTGTTGTTGTTTCTAAAGTCCCGTTGGCCGGAAGTAATTCCAGACCAGGTCCATATAGGCTAGTGGGCTCAGGGGTGCGGCTCCGGTTTATAATGGCACCACTAGTTTCGGGGTCCGATTGCGCCAGGTGCCACCTCAATTTTGACCGAGTCACCCCAAGGGTGACATCTGGTGGGATCGTACCTTCCCCACCCACTGACCTCAAAGAAGGACTTTCCGGTCTACGGATTTAACGTGCCCATATCCGTTCTAGACACGGAGGTATTTAATGGTGCTTGTTGGGATTTCATCTGCGCACCCTCAGCACCGAAAGCCGATACGCTACCACTAGGCTACATCGAGCCCTACTGACACTTTGTAAAATTGTTTGGGAACAGCCCTCTCTAACATTAAAACACCAGGATATTTTAAGTCAAAATAGCAATCGAAAACTTGAACAGGAGGAAATGAATATATTCCAATAAAGTTTAAAGTTTAAAAGGATAGAAAATTAAGACATACCTTTTCCAATACTGAAAACGAGTAATCAAAAGTTTGAATCTTGGATTACGTAAAACATCACAAGAAAAATCTCTGGCTCTTAAAGAACTTTATTACTTAACTCACAGTTGTGACTGTCTTATGATGTTTCATGCCGAGCAATCAATATTTATTTCATCTCAATGACGAGTAGTTATTTCCCTACCCCATTATACACTGATAAGATTTTATACCATTATAATAGTATACAAGTTTGCTAGGTGAACGGTTCTTACACTGGATTATGGTTGCCATCGGGTATTGAAAATTTAACGTAATTTAAGGGGGTCCAGGACACATTTTGAAAACTTTTTTATTTATTGAGTTAAAATTTTGAATTTTTTTGTGATGGTTAACCATATAATTTGCAAACAAAATCACATTATAAAACTTCTCAAAACGTTTTTAAAAATTTAAAATTTTAATAAAAGTGAAGTAATTTAAAATCGTTATAACTCGAAATATTATTTGTCGAATTTCAAAATTTTTTCATTTAATTAAACAAAAATATACAAGTTTTAATTTTGATTCACCATTTTTTAAATATTAATTTAAAAAAAATTAAAAATATTTAGATTAAAAATTTCAAAAAAAATGATGTAACTTATTTTTAAAAAATCATACTTTCAAAACTAAATGTTTTTTCCAAATTTTCTGAATCAAAATTAAAATGAAATAGTTGAAAAAGACTTGTTACAAGTTTCAACCATTTATCTTCAACGGTTCTTGACTTATAACAGTTTAAAGACAAGGAATGGGGAAAAAAACCCATCATGCAGAAAAACGCACTTACACGTTTAAACAACGATTGGCTACTATTAGAATGTTGCAAAAAAATTAAAATTTATCCTGTTATAACTAAGATAGAAACATGAATTAAACGTCATTTTAAACTTAAAAGAACACATAAATTTTTAATGCAATAAATTTTTTTCGAAAATTCGAACAATTTTGTGTTCTGAACCCCCTTAAACCTATTTAAAATTCCCATTTTCTAATTCTTACAGAGGTTTATGGTAATTAGCGGGTACTAAAAAAGAAACTAAATTTACGCCTTTTTAAAATTCGTCTCTTCATTCGTCAGTACAATAGCAGGCTGCAAAACTAAAAAAATATCTTATTTAACAATCAATGACAATGCTACAAGCCCATCTTCAAATCCTTGAAATACGAGGGGATTTTGTAAACCTAAATTTTTTTTCTAAAATACAGTCAGCAGCACAACAACTGCTTTAATTGTTATCCTAAATGCTATTATAATCGACCATCCTTATAACTGTTCAAGTAAATAATTAAAAATGAGTTATTTTTGTTCTTCGTTGATAGATGGCAGTACTGGTAGCTATAATACATTTTCCTCGAACTAAATAAAAGGGGGCTAATTAGAGGCTTATTTTTATCCTCTGCTAGCTTTGACTATATCTGTTTACTTTCAAAATTGTCATTGTAAACCTGCTTTCTCTCATTTAAAAATATACAGTGGAAAAAGAGAAAAAAATAGGCAATATTCTCTGCTAAGATATGCATACAAAACTAAAATGCAGGATGTGTTCATCAGATCAAATATTGCATAACAGTCAAAGTATGTTTTCTGTACGACAGTCTATTATTCAAATTCTAGCTAAATTTTTAAGAATTGTACAATGTATGATGCAAATTATAATGCCAAAAAATTCAAATGATTTCACCGAAATATAATATTAGAGAACATCAGAATCCTATTAATTCCAGATAAAATGAAGAATTGAGGAAGTTAGTAGTCCAAGTTCTGTATTGTTTTAAACACGAGCACACAATTTTATGCCTCATGATAAACTATTTCTATAAATATGAAGTTTAACGGAACAATATCAACAACCAAAATTAAAATTGTGTAAAACGAATTTGGAGTAGAACTGGATGCTTTTTCCATTAAAAATTTTGAAAACGAAAACGCACATAAATAACAATTCGTTTGGATGAATAACAAACAAAAATCAAACATCTATGGAGACATAAATGATGGTATGTTCATGTCACATTAAAAAAGGAAAAATAAAATTTTTTTTTTTGCTGAAAATCAGAAGGTCAACCATTTTAAACTAAAAAAAGCTAAGTTGTAAAAAATATATATATTATTTAATAATTTAGAATTATCAAAGTGTGTGTGTGAAGGGGGAATTCTGTTTTGTGTGAATCGAATTTATGTATGAAACATTTCACGGAACGAGTATTTTAAGGCCGTATTCAAAATATACGAAAGTTATTTAGCACTTCCAGGGATACCGTCTGTAGTAAATCACAAGGAAGAGCCAAAGTTCCCATCCACTACTCGGAGGGAACGAAGTTTTTTTTTTTCTCTCTTTAGAGTTATTTAAGTTTCTTGAACAGGAGAATTAAAAAGAGTATATAGTTAAGCTTAAAATTTCTTTCAAATAACATGAAGTAATTAGCATGCAATAAAAGGTTTGAAAATCTTTTTCAAGTATTTAAGTTTCGAGTGTATGAGCACGAGAATTTAAAGAGATGTATAGTTGAGGTTGAATTTAATTTTTAAATAATACGAGATAATTAGCATTTCGATATAAGGTTAAGAGAAACATCATTTGGAAGTATTGAAGTTTTGTGCGAGCGAACATAATTTTAAAAAATATTGTTGAAGTTAAAACTTCTTTCATATAAAATACAATTAGAATTTAGAAAAACTTTTTGTAAATCGGAACACCTCTCTTTTTTTTTCGATGAAAACCCATTTCCACCACCCCACCCCCAAGAAGAAGAAAAAAAACCCAGTTCTATTTGTTCGAATTTATTTTCATCTTAAATAGGGAGCTTCTTTATCAGCCGCTGTTCTTCAGCCGCTAATTTTAAGAGCGTGGTGAGGTAAAGTATTCGAATCCGGTGACTGTATTTTTATCAATTTATTTATTGTATTATTTATTTTTTTAATATCCAACTAAAATGTTACAAAAGACTGAGTTCTTAATAGTTTAAACTTAACGGCGGTTCTTTGATAAAAGTTTCTTACACTAATAATCTAGCTCATAAATGAATCACTTTCGAAAGATTCCGCTGCCAAATGAATTAGAAATTCTCTCCTGCTCATTAAAAACATAATATAGCCATAAACACACAAAATATGTTTAATGTACCTAAATCCACAAAAGAATATTATCTTCACCAATTTAATAGTTCAGCCTAAAAGTAGACTTAATTGTTAAATTTACGAGTAACGTTCTAACAATTATGAGGTTCACTTGATAAATTCATGCAAAATCCGAGAGATGGCACCGCTGCACTAAAATTGTTGTCACTCTCACATTTAGCATGCTTCAAAGGCCCGCATGTCGCATTGTAAACAGATTTGACGTTTAGTCAGTGGTTGACAACCATTTTATTCGGTAAACTCTTGTTACTGCTAACCCAATGCAGAAAAACGAGTTCCGTGGGTTGATAAAACATTACTTTTTAAGAGGCAAAACGGCGGCATAAACCTAAAGTATGATCATACCTGAAGTATGATCGACAAAACAAAACTTTTCCCACTTGTAAAAAGTGTAATACTGAGCAGACACTCCTGGCTATATCCTAATTTGCCTAAATTTATCTAGGGAGGACTTTATTACCAATACTCGCCTTATGATGAACCTCCTGAGGATTTATGGGCTCATGGAGGAGGGATTAGAAACAGCAACAACAACATGGAGTTTTCTTAAAATTGGTAGAAATTGCATAATCAAAGCAAAGGACTCTCTGTATTTCACACATATCTTTAATCCTTTGGCCCGAGTCCTTTTTTATCTATAATTTTGTTTCCAATCTTTTCTTCATCCTGGAACACGTATCATTAAATTGAAAGACCTTGTCTTTCCAGAAATGTTTAATATTCACTACAGAAGAACAAATTTAAAGAAAAAAATATAAAGTGCACATTTAAACACTAGTAAAGAAGAAACACTAGTAAAGACTAGTATTTAAACACTAGTAAAGAAGAACATATAAAATTTAAAAATAAATAAGCATAAAAATTTATAAATTGAAAAAAATTAACTTACATGCTTTAAGATGGATGTATTAGAAAATATGCAATACACAATTAAATTTGTAATACTTTTTGTATTCTGTATTTGGAAGAAGCTATTGAACTGATACTTAATTTTGTGTGAATCATTGAAATTATAATTCACTTTGGGGAATTTTCTTGTAAGGTAAATTGCTGAAAAAAATACCCCCCAAAATACTAAAAAAAAACTATTAAAAAATACTAATTCTACTACAAAACATGCCTGGTTTCTGTGTCCCTCCTTCTAAAATGTTGATTCTTTTATCTAATCTGTTTTAGTATGTGTCTATTATAAATATTGATTTTTTATTTATTTAATAAATATTGATTTAATTATAAATATTGAAAAGTGAAATGTTTGAACATGATCTTGATTGCAGTTTTGTTGAGTTCAGGTAAGTAAATTTCTTTTTTGGATGGATATATTAGAATGATATCAGATGCATAGTTAAAGTCGTAGTACTCTCTGCAGTGATTTGGTAGCTGTATGAAGCTGAATACTACCGCTTAATTTTATATGAATCATTGAAATTACAATTCTCTTGATAATTTACTTGACAGAAAAAAACATTAACTTTGCTAGCGAAATTTATGTTTGGCTTCAATGTTCATTCTTTGAAAATGCTGTTTCTTTTTTTCAGATCTTTTTCAATTTGTATCATTCTGCTCAAACTGCCTTGGTACAAAGTCTTAATGCATTTCCATTGTTCTCTGAATTTTGTTTTCTCCTCCTCGCCCCAAATACGAATGCAAAATTTGTTCTTTTAGGACCTATTTTCTTCAGATAAATCTAAGCAATTGACTAATCCTTTTTAGATTCGGGTTCAAAATTTCGATAGTTGGAGCTATATAAAGTTTTAAAACTTTGTTGAATGTTCCTTCAAACTGTGGAAAGTTCTAAATATTTGAGGATCATTCAAGTCCTGGTTTTGTCAGAACAAAGAAAACTCTTCCAATGAACATTATACATCAGAAATAATTTATTTTTCCTTTTTTAATGAAAGTTAATTTTTTTATTTAAGAATTGAAAAAATATGAAAGAGAAATAGTTCAGAAATAGATAATTTACTTTTTAAATGAAATATTTAAATTACTTAGTATCAATTTCATTTAATATCAGAAATATTTAATTTACCCTTTTCCTTTTTATGTATTTTTTTTCTATCCAAACCAATAATTTGCTCTTCCATTTAATGCGTAATATTTTATCTTAAATTTCCCCCCATTCTTGTCTACTTTCGACAATTTTAAGCTCATATTAATCTCTTAAACATAAGCAGGAACAAAGTTCTTCTTTAGACGAAATTTTTTTCATGTCTTCTCCCGACTGTAAAGACAGTCTTCCAGCAGATATCCGCTGGAAGGAACATCAAAATTACTTCCTTAAACAAAACATTCTCTCATGTCAGAATTTCACTGAATTACCTTTCTTAAATTTAAATTCTATTATTTACACACTGACGTAAATAATGCCAAGAAAAAGAAGACCAAAATATTTAATTATGAGCCACAGTTCTTGGGATTACAGAAGAAAGCATGCTTTTCAGTATGGCTTCAACCCCGATACTTGTAATATCCTATGGACTGATTATACACACACACACACACATATATATATCTTCATGGACGGATAAACTGTCTTGATAATCCGTCCATACACAGAAGGCAAGGGAAAAAAAATTTCGCATAACATTTTTAGCATGCATCATGAATTTAAGAATATGCCAGTTTATTTCTAACTGACGGTTTTCATAGAATTAAACTTTTCAATTTATAAAAAAAAAAATTACTTTCATGAAAAGAAATTCCTAAATATTCTAAAAGTTAGGATCTGACAATCATTGTGGGCATTAAGATACAATACAAAAGAAATTCTTGCATTTCAAGGAATTCGGAAATTCTTTCAAATACTCATAAAATAGAACCCTTTTCCAATATTTTTTTTATTGATGTTAAGAGACTAACTCCCTAAATAGTACCCCTAAGTTTATATATATATATATATATATATATATATATATATATATATATATATATATATATATATATATATATATATATATATATATATATATATATATATATATATATATATATATAAAGTATAAAAATATAAACAAAACAACATAAGCTAAGGAATAAATTAAAATGAAAAAATAAAATAAAAAGACAGGCATACATTGCCAAACAAATTAACTCAAAACCTACCCTAGCATAACTTTTCGACAAAAGGTTGTGCAGTTGCTGCATATCTTTACATTGAAAAAGGCAAATATAACTAAATTTAACAGAGATAGATAATTATAAGAAGAATGCACACAAAAACAATACAGAAATCAAGCACTCAGGGCATCCCCGCACCAGAGGCAAGATTCTGTAATAGTGCCGGAACTAAACCAGAAATACTAGGTAACCGACAGGTCTCATCATCAGGGAGCCTAACCAAATCAGTTACCTCAAGGGGAACTTTCTGAATAGGATGCAGGTATAACCAAAAGGCATCCAAAGGCCCCGTGTTCCCCAATAAAACAGTTAGTCAATAGAAAATTAAAAAAACAGACAACTTACAGTAAAGGCTCAACGCACCATACATGCAAGTACACATACAATCCTAATGAAAAGACACAGATGCATACATACCCTAATTCAATAGGTGACGGTTATGGCGAAACAGCAGCCCAATTTTTCCTTAGTAATTACGTCACTGTGGCAAAAACCACAGCGCTACACCCCATAGAGGTTAAAAAAATATGAAACCAGAAAAGCTATTCTAAACATCTTTAAAATATACCCGAGTCTAAATGCCATTTTTTTTAAACTTTTGAATTGCCAAAATTTTTAGGGAAATTGTTCTTACTTAGGTTTTCCTCGAAAATGTTACATGTCTCCAAAAAGTCTTCTGCGTTATTACAAATGTTTTTAATTCTGTACAGATGCGAGTAAAAGATATTATTATAGATTTTATAGTTCAAGTTGCTATTGAAATTGGTAAACGTAATAACCTCAAAGTTAAAATCTAGTCTTTTATCATATATCCCAATTTTTAATTCGCTAATTTGAATTTGAATTTTTAAATCCAGATAACTCGCGGAATGATAATTTTACTTTAATAAGGTAAACTTAAAGCAAATAGTAAGTTCTATTGGTAAAGATTTAGATTATTTCATAGTAAAATTATCAAGGAAGCATAATTGGCCTATTGAAGATTTCATGGAGTGAAAGGTACGTGTTATACAGGATATAAAGGGGAATTACGAAGAATATGGTAGAAATGACAAGCGGGGTTTCTTTCTAAACAAAGATCTGTATAGAAAAATTAAAGAGTTAAAAAATAAGTTAATTATAACGGTTGTAGATAAGGCTGCCAATAACTTCGGTTTTATGTGTAAGGATTATTTCAAGCAATTAATGTATAGGGAGTACAACTCAAACAATACTTATCAAAATATTAGTTTCACCAAGAAAGAAATAGATAATAGGATTTTAGCTTTTAGCAAAAAATTTAAGTTTAAGATTAATAACCTAAAATACCCTTACCTTTTTCCCACCATTAAATTCCATAAAGTACCTACGAAATTTAGGTTCGTTACGTGTAGTACAAATTGTTATAACACTTTGCTTAGTAAAAAGTTTTTTAGCTATCTAAAAATCATTCTAAATAAAATCAGGGTTACTGAAAATAGCTTTATTATAAATAATAATCAGGACGTTCTAAAATGTCTAAAGAGTAAGAATATAGATAGCATACACATGTTTGATTTTTATAACCTTTTTACTAGTATTCCCCATGATAACTTAATGAATATCTGTTCAGAAATTTATGATGACTATCTGGATAGTACTATAATCTTAAAATGTGACTGGATTGAGTTATGTACATTTAATATTTTTGAAAACTACCTCTTTAATGGCTTGAGTTTCTTTAAACAGATAAAGGGTATCCCTATGGGTAATAGTTTTTCCAGCGCTTTTGCCAATATCTTTATGCATTCTTACGAAACTAAATTTCTTAGCTTAAATAATGTTACCGGATTTAGGTATATTGATGACCTTATAATTTTTAACTACAACGATTTGGAATTTCTTAATAAAATTTACCCAAAGGAATTAACTTTAAACAGGACTAATGAAAATAATCATTCCGCGACTTATCTGGATTTAAAAATTCAAATTCAAATTAGCGAATTAAAAATTGGGATATATGATAAAAGACTAGATTTTAACTTTGAGGTTATTACGTTTACCAATTTCAATAGTAACTTGAACTATAAAATCTATAATAATATCTTTTACTCGCAACTGTACAGAATTAAAAACATTTGTAATAACGCAGAAGACTTTTTGGAGGCATGTAACATTTTCGAGGAAAACCTAAGTAAGAACAATTTCCCTAAAAATTTCGGCAGTTTAAAAGTTTTAAAAAAAATGGCATTTAGACTCGGGTATATTTTAAAGATGTTTAGAATAGATTTTCTGGTTTCATATTTTTTTAAACCTCTATGGGGTGTAGCGTTGTGGTTTTTGCCACAGTGACGTAATTACTAGGGAAAAATTGGGCTGCTGTTTCGCTATAACCGTCACCTATTGAATGAGGGTATGTATGCATCTGTGTCTTTTCATTAGGATTGTATGTGTACTTGCATGTATGGTGCGTTGAGCCCTTACTGTAAGTTGTATGCCTTTTTCATTTTCTATTGACTAACTGTTTTATTGGGGAACTCGGGGCCTTTGGATGTCTTTTGGTTATACCTGCATCCTATTCAGAAAGTTCCCCTTGAGGTAACTGATTTGGTTAGGCTCCCTGATGACGAGACCTGCCGGTTACCTTGTATTTCTGGTTTAGTTCCGGCACTATTACAGAATCTTGCCTCTGGTGCGTGGATGCCCTGATGCTTGATTTCTGTATTGTTTTGTCTACATTCTTCTTATAATTATCTAGCTCTGTTAAATTTAGTTATATATATATATATATATATATATATATATATATATATATATATATATATGTATGGATATGATTTAGACAGTAATCAATTCGTATTCAACCTGAATAATCATCTCGTATCCAATTTCCAATTAAATAAGTTTTATTAATTCACAGACATATTTCAGGATGAGGCATCCAATATGGATATCAGTGTAGCTTCCCCACACCATATTGCGGAGGCATTCAAGAAATTCTCCTTCTCTCTAGGGTTGCCAACTCGGACAGCAAACGTTTCCAGTATAACTTACTCTCCTATTTGGGCAATAAAAATGGTTACCGTGCAAACCCGTAGTAGAGAGTCATCGGGGTCCGTACCCAAATTGAGGGGCGATTTATTAAAAAATAGTATATATATATATATATATATATATATATATATATATATTTGCACACGCATACACAAGCCCATTCATGATGATATAGTAAATTAATTATCTGTTTTCGTCTGTTCTTATTAGAATTATTCATTAGAACATTCCTCTGTTTAGAAACTACTCTGAAGGAAATTTGGTTTATTAGCTAATAACTGTTTTATATTGAATTTACAGGGCTTCTTGTCTTGTTGATGAGCAATCTTTACGATGAATAGTGACTTGATTCCATTAGATTTTTTAAAATTCTTCTCCTATTCCTTGAATTATGGGTGTATATATGTCGAGAGATGATTTGCAATGCACTGAGTGTAACTCCTTAGATTAGAAGACATGTAAGCAACTATTTACATTTGCTAGTCATCATTACGTAGTCATCAGTATTTACCTCAAAGGTAAATGAAAAAAAAAGCACAAGGTTTCTGATTAAATATCGCTTTTGAGATATCCCGCGGTGCTATGAATTTCAGGACAGAAAATTTAATCAAAGTAGAAGCAGTATTTTTAATCGAAGTATTTTTACCATTTTAGATTAATTGATTGCTTTTCACTCTCATATATACCAGTAATGAATTATTGGTTACGAGCTTTACATCCATGTATTTACATCCATGTAGAGCTCGCTACCAATTATGAATTATTGGTATATATGAGACCTTGAAGAGACTGATTATTTATCTCTATTTGAAAAGACAATTTTCAATTTTTCCTTCAAAGAGCGCAATTAATTCTCGGGGTAGATGAAATGCTTGGTCAACATAAGTTTTTCTCATCGAGTAGTATTTCATCGCAGATTGGCGCTATTTGTTTATTCACCATGCACTCCGACTGATCCCAAGGGTAAAAATTGCTCCATCCTTCCGTATTTGATACGGAGAGAATATCACTCATGACGATTCGGATATTTTGTATTTGCGAGATGCATTTTGGACACAAGCCAGTGCCCGGGTATAAACATGTCAACAAGGAGAGGAGCGAAAACTAGGGAGAAAAAAAAACAGCGGCGATTCTTTGAGAGTGTTAAAATGACAGCAACAGCAGATGAGATAGACGGCGCGAATTCTTGTTTATGAACTGCGGAGGGATTAAAGGATATCATTAAAGGTTTTTGATTTAGGGGCCTCTCATTCTAAACCGTTTTTAATCAGAATCAGAATAAGATTCAAAAAAGCTCTTATCCGACATTAAACTCTTACTATAATACACCATAATAAGATTCAAAAAAGCTCTTATCCGACATTAAACTCTTACTATAATACACCATTATTTTACAAAACTAAATCAAGTACGCGTGAAAATAAAATAGCTTAATAAAACAAATAAATAGAATGTTGTTAATGTATATTTAAAATCAGTTTCAGATATTAACATCTCAATTTTCAAATTCTAAGGGAAAACCAATTATATTTTTAGAAAAATATTTAGGCATATTAATGAATAGAAAAAAATGGAAAGTGCTCGTAATAAATTCGTCTTTATTTAAATCACATGTATCTAGATCGTACTATCCATAAAAATAAGTTGACACACATGATATCCACGGCTAAGGTTTTACAAATTTTGCTGTCGATTATGATAGGAATATTTTTCATTAAATGATAATAATAACTTTCTGTTTAATGCTAAAACACTGAGCGCACATTATTAAAATTTTATCCGTGATAGATAATACAAAAGATTTATTCGACTTTGTGGAACAGGATGAGCTATTCCTTACATATTAAAACTATTTCAGTAATCCCGTTTATTAATATCAAACACAGAGTAAGCAAAATCTATTTAGATACATTTAGTCTTATTCTTCTTTCATTTCAACCATAGTATGAGAAAGACAATTTTAATCTCCGAGCGAGAAAATAAATTCTCTATTCAGCAATTATAATGTTAAATATTATTGCCGTATATATATATATATATATATATATATATATATATATATATATATATATATATATATATATATATATATATATATATATATATTCATTCATAGCTCTTCATTGTCTTAAAATCTTGTGTTAGACTAGCACAGAAGAGATATATTTATTATTAAGTTCCTGAACTGAATATGTAACTATCTAATGGACGCCTAACTACACTAGAGGAAACATTAAACAAAAAATTACCAATGAAATATTTTTCTGATTTATAAGGATTTATTATGTGTGTGTATGTGCTTTAAGATAATCTGGTCGCTGATTTCAGTTCACTATTTGCTTAATATATCAGTATAAGCTTAATATATCAGTCAGATTTATAAATCATTCATTAAGACATAAGGCAATCAAATATTTTGAATTGCATCGAAGTTTGGTTTTGTGAATTTCATTTGTAATTTTCAAGGCTCTTTTTTTGTTGTTTGCCGTAACTTCATACATCATTCTTTGTGATATATTGGATCTGTAGAGTAAAACAATGAGCACTTTCAATTGAAAAAAGGCAAGTTACTTAAGAAAATTTAATAATTTCCAGTTTAAGATTCTGAATGGAAAATGGAAGTTCTTTTATTTTAAGAATCCATGACATCCATAGTAAGTATTAATATAGGTGTTAGTCATGTATTATTTAGAACTCAATCTGTTGTTGTCATTTGAAAATTCGGGACACTTGTCAATGAAGTCATTCGCACATAATCCGCGAGAATCGTTGGTTTCTTTCAAGGGGATACCATATAAGTTAGGGATCCTAAAATTGCCCCTTTAGGGCCGCATGCAGCCCACCAAGATTTTACGTGCGGTCTGAAACACTCACACTCATTTTCAGGCAGGTGCCTTTGTAAGCATAATTTTGGAAATTAGTGCTTGAAAAGTACAAAACTTTACAAAAATGTGTCACCTGCTGCTCACGTTGTTCGCATCAACGCATCTTTGTGAATTATCCAATTCCAAAATGAAATATACGGAGAACGTATATAGAAATCGGCTTACTGATTTTTACCTTGATCAGGTTTTGAGAGTAGCACGTAGCAAGTATAAACCTGATTTGTCTACAATAGTCAAAAGTTCGTTTCAACTTTAAAAAAAAATCACAGTCATTTTTAAATAAACGTTTTAATACATTTAGGTATTGAGTTTATTTTTTACATTATTATAGTATGAGTTATTATAGTGTACTAGTGTGTTGTGGCCCGCGAAATGTAGCAAATATATGCATGCGGTCCGATATTAAAAAAAATCGAGTATGGCTGGTATAGGTGAACCAACACCACTGCCTTGTGAAAGCCCATTTTTGATAGACACCCAAAGGGACGACATCTGGGGGGCTCGTACCGTCTTCCACCCTCTCTGACGTCATAGAAGGACTTTCTGGTTTACGGACTTAACGTGCCCATATCCAGCCTAGACACGAAGGTATTTAATAGCGTACGTCGGAATTTGAGCCGAGCGCCCCCAGTTGCATCTTTATTCTTATGATACTTGACTTTCAATATTAGACTGATTCTTGGTAATGAAGAGAACATTTTTGGTGTCATTCTAGACAAGTCTCGTTCAGCTTTCGATTCTGCCTATTATTGCACTCTATCAAGGCCGTCTACCTTGTTTAACTTATATTTGTAGTAACAAATAAATTAATTGACAGGATCGAATTTCCTTCCCAACTGAGAAAGAAATCTAGTTAAAAAAGAGAAATGCTCATAAACAACTGTTCTATAATAAGTTAAGGTGACTGCCTGCGTTCGAAGCCAATTTTCTTTTTCAAATAATTTTTTTAAAGAATTTTTTGGTCTTTTATCGTAAAATAGCACTTAAAAATTTTAAAAAATGAATAAAAACTTACCTGTGAATACCATACATTTTTATAAATTGGTCAATTTGAAGTAATTTTTAATGAAATTTAGCTAAAACTCCTATCATTCTGCAGAAAATTCTAATGCTACTATTTTAATTTCCTTCTCACACATGATACATACGGCAGTTATCTTCAAAATGACCTATAATCTAAGAGAAAATTTTAAATGTAAAAATAATGCTCACAATTTTATGATCCAATATGAAAATTTTCCCCGATTCGCCATTCCTTTCCTTATAAAAACAGCCCCAAATAAAAAAACTATTTATTATACATCAATTATTTTGCGTCATTTCATTAACAATAGCGTCTAAAACATTCCCTGAAAATTTTATCAGATTTTATACATTATTATGTGTTGATTTTGAAGGGAACGAAATAAAATTTATCGATGTTAAGTATGGAAAATATAATTTATTTACCTTAAGAAAGTTTACGAACTTTACTTAAAATAACATATGCAAAAAATAATTTAAATTAATTATTCTGAGCAAATTTTCGTAAACTGAAATTAAATTTTGAGAATGGATTTCATCATATCACACTAAACATATACTACTAATTCCAAATGTTGAAAAATGAATTTATCATTTGATCAATTCATGACATAAATTTTTATCTCATGAAAAATTTAATGTTGGGGAGAGTACAATTTTTTTGGGTTAGTTATTAGAAATGGATTTATATTGCATTTCTTTGGATGAAATTGAAATAAAAGAATATAAATCAAAAGAATAAATGCATATTATCGTTTCCCATACCATATCTTATTCTACAATTAAAAGAAAATGTGGAGAACCTCAGATCGAATGGGAAAAGAGATTTAGCGGCTGGTTTTACTTAAAGCTTTATCCTGCTGACTCCCAGATTCAGGTAAATATGACTCGGTACTGAAGGAAGTTTTGTTGTGACAAGTAATATCGCAAAAACTGCTAGTAACTCGTGATTCATAGGCAAGTTTTTAGGAAATAGTAATGAGTAATATTTGCTATTACCTGAAAATACATGAGAAAAAGGCAAAAGTGGAAAAAAATTAATACTAGTTGTAAATGGAAGGTTAAAAAAAAAAAAGAAATTAAACTGTAAGGGTAGATTTCAGATTTTATATTCACCAGGGTTATAAACAACCTGAATAATAAAATTAAAAAGCATGTGGAAAAAAAAGGGTTCTACGCAAAAATGCTATATGCCGATAACTGTAGAATGATGGCCAATCGACTGAATAGGCTAGCTATGAGATGGGTATATGCCGTAACCGGCCCGTCATACTCCGGTTAAGCTACGGCTTTGCGTCCGCATTCACGTGCCGCTATCTGACGGTTGGTAATAGGCTTCATCTTTACAGGAGGCGGCCCAGGACTTGACGGAGTGGTTACCGGCGAGTGAACACTCCCGTGACGGATCCAACACAAACCTAATACACCGGCCCAGCGATCGAAGAATCGGCAGACCGGAATCATTTGACTTCGACCCGATGTGTCTGTGCTTGATGGATATATATATATATATATATATATATATTGATTGCTATGAATATAGAATATAAAGGAATTTCCAACTGGCTGCCCCAAGTTACGGCTTCAAATTTTCTTCTGTTTTAGAGATGTATTCTTCATATGCAGATTAAACGCATCATCAAGTATAGAAAAAATGATTAAAAATTCTATAAATAAATTCAGCTCTCTAATGCGCAGATATTTATTAACTTTACAAAATGATACACACATAAGTATCTCTGACGATACAATACAAAAGATATTCTGTACAAGATATCTTAGAGATTTACAAACACACCATATCACATGTACAAAGTTACAGGGCTATCATGTTTTGTCATTCGTATGATTGTACACTCGTAGCATTTTTTTTTCAATCCTACAAAATCACATTACTTGAGAGAATGCGTATGACTCAGTTATACATATAGTACATGAAAATATATGAGGCATTTAAATCACAATAAAAAATACAATTACTGTAAAATGGAAATACCATGTGTATACAGTCACGTACAATATTATACATGCGCTCACAGTGTAACAAGTGTATGTACATTCGTAGAGTGGTGTAAAAAATGTGTAAGCTGAGGCTCAATAAGTCAAGAATGAATCATTGTATGGGGCGGGGAGTTTCAAAGCTGTCCCCCTCCCCCGAAAAAATAAAAGAAGTTAGCACTGGATTCTAATTAAGTTGGCACTGCTGCATATAAGTGTAGTTGAATTATGTAGCAAAATTCTCCATTAATTTAAGAAATTTAATGTACAAATATGTGCTTATATGTCAAACTCTTCTTAACAAGTAGTGTTAAATTATTTCCTTGATAATTCAGTAATTTATTATAGGATTTACATTTAATGAACATGTTTTAGCTTTAAGAACAGTCCTTCATCTCCATAGGTACAACAAAGACATAAAGTACAGTTTTGACAGCATATATAAGTTTTTTTACGAATCACAAAAAATTACTTATAGTGGAAAAGGACAGTTTCGAAATTCACCGCATTATATATATATATATATATATATATATATATATTCATCCCCGATTAAGTAAAATTACACAAAAGTATTACTCTTTTTCTCATGTTGAAAGTTAGGGTTTTTACTTTTATATAACATTAAAACTAGTTGAGACTTCATTTTAAAATTAACTATAACCCTTTTTTTGTAACTTTATTGCTTTTATAAAATGTATCAAACCAACAGCCTACGAAAAAGGTTCATTAGTGTGTATCACAGTATCAAGGAAGGAATGTAGAAAGAAATTGGCAAGTTCATAATCTGCCCACACACTACTTCCTTTCCTTGAAATATAAAGAGAAAAACACAAAAAATAACAGAGGACACTTACACTTTCTGCGCTTAATATTAATTAGGAATGTTAAAATAATAAAAACAATAATTCCTACTGCATGTTGGCAATATAAAGAAATGCAGATTTATTTGCCATCCCTGATGCCATAACCCATACAATTAAAAACAGATGTAAAGGGAAAAAATTTAACTGTTATGCTACTTTATCTGTTAAAATTCAGGAATAAAGAATTTAAGATATTAATGCAAAAGTCTGGGATTATTTCGTCAATAAATATATAAGTAAATTAGGGAAGACTTGATTACTTTGTTTAATTTTGCGGATTTTAATCTATTTTATTTGAAAAAATCTTACGCTTCTAAAAGAACTATTTCCCATGTTAATACATTACTTATATGCAGAAGTTCATGCAGAGGAAGAAAGAAATACAGAATTACAGACATTAAAATTATACGTATAAAATTAAAGACTAAAATCAAATCAGAAGTATGAACTGAATAATATTAATATATAAAACAAGTTTAGAATTTTGTTTAGTTAAATCTTCCATGAATATGTATTGTCTTAATCAAAGTGATTCTAAGAAATTTTTTAAATTTTTTTTTAATCAAAGCTGTTTTATTTTTTGACAACAGTTAAATTATCGAATTAATTACTGTTTGACTTCAAAATCGCAGATTTTATGCTTGTATTCATTCACTGTATAACTTTAATGCCTCGTAGAATATTTCATCATTAAAATTTTCAGTACAGTCAATTTACATATAAATTACATACCTTGCTTACATAATTTTTTCTCACAAAGTTGACTATATTTTATGCAAGCAGGCATATCTCTATAACACATATACACACACAAGAATCACCGTATTAAACATTCCTGCTTATCATGTAATCAAAGCAGAAACAAAATAGTAAACAAAAGGAAACAACAAAGAAACACTTAGGGTGCGAAAACAAATAATTACTATTTGTGCAGCAGAGAAATAAGCAAAATAGCCATATTTCATCCCCTATATTTCAGTTTACTCTGTTTCATAAAAAAAAGGAAACAACAACGAAACACTAAGGGTACTAAAAGACATAACAGCTATTTGCATATCACAGAAACTTATTTGTAAAAAAACTACACTCTTTTCAGGATAGAATTATCTCGAGTGCAAAAACAAGAATTGAAAAAGCTGTACATGTCTAATAATATCCATAAATATTTACCGATGGATTTCTGTGTATTAATAGCCACATTCACAGAAATTACATGATTGAAAGAGATTCTGTGGAAGAAGGAAAGGAAATAAATGTTGAAGTCTGGTAAGCGTTTTGAAATAAGGAAAATAATCGTTCAAGTTCTATAATCTTGTTATGTATTATTACTAATAATATTTGCATTAAGAGACATTTTAAAAAGATATATGTGAGATAAATTCCCACATTACTCAGTTTTACCAATATTATTTACTAATGAATATATAACTGTTAAAAAATTGCGTGTTAATATTTTAATATTCAACAAAATTAGATTTTCGCGTAGTATAACAGAAAGTAAAATTTGATTTTTATAAAGCCTAATTTTGGTTTATTACAGGAAGTTTTTTTCTCTTGAAGCATGTATAATAACTCTAATTTTTATAAAAATTTCAAAACGTTTATATGTATTCAGTAAATACATTTAAGTATAAACAAACTTCATAATAACATTTTGTTGTTGTTGCAAATATATAAGGCATAATACAGAAAACTGTATGCATAAAGCATGAGTAAGTAGAAATTTGTCAAAAAATAAAAGTAGTAAAGCAAAAAGAAATCATTTTTCTGAAATTTAATCACTATTAAGATATTAATTGATAAACCCGACTTATATCAGCATGATTTTCTCTTGAATCCAAAAAAGTTCATATGTGGGCTTATCTGAGCTTTAAAAAGATGATAGATCACTTTAAATCTTAAAATTGTTGTTAAACATCATTTAATAACATGCTGAACTAATTTTATGACTTTATTTTAGGCTTTTAAGGTCTAGATTGAAAGAATTACTTGTTTATTTCGGTATTTTGTGAACGGAACATTTAATATCGTTCATTACCAGCCGCGTTTGAATTTTCCGAAAAGGGAGTCTGATTTGCTTCAGGCAAATTTTGTGGATATACATTGAAAGGTGGTAAAAAGAAATTTGCCATATGTTCTTGATTGAAATTGGGAAATACGTTTGGTGGATGTGAGTTTTCAGGAAGTACAGGAGGGTGAATCAGGGGATTATTTTCCAAACCTCCCGCATTGGAATGATTCAAAGAGTTTAGCGGAGGCTGATTTTGCTGGTAAACTTGAGGAATGGCCTGAGCTGCGAAGTCATTTGTTCTTCTGAATGGGAGAACCGTGTTCGAAAGAGGCATATTTACTAGGTATGCTTGAGCGGCGGCCGAAGTTGCCAAATGGCTTCCCTGATTGGCTCTGAGGAGAGGTTGAACCGAGTTCGGTTCATAAGCCCGAGAGACGGCCGGAATTGTTAAATGGTTTCCCTGATTTGCTCCATAGAAAGGGTGAGCAGAGTCCAATGGGGGAAATCTCGGTTGATAAGCCGGCGAGACGGCTGGAGTTGCTAAAGGAGTTGCCTGATTTGCTGCATAGAAAGGGAGAACCGAGTTTGATTGGAGCATATTTTGAAGATTCACTGGAGAATAAACTTGAGATAGTGATTGCTGTGCTTGATTTACTCGAAAAGGAGGGTAAACTGCGTTTGATAATGGCATGTTTTGCTGATTAAATGCAGCATTTTGGAAACCCGAATATGGGAAGGACTGTAAAATTGAGTTTCCTACAGGAGTAGAGGGGCGCAGTTTCATCAATTGTAGCCAATACATCAAATAATTTAGATAATATAGCTCTTGAAATTGTGCATTAAATAACATATTTTGAAGATTCTGTGGTGATGCACGGGGGATAGGAGAGGCATGGGCAACCCTATTTACAGTATCAATAAAATGTCTAGGGAGGTTGGGAGCAGCAAGAGTCGCCCGTGAGGATCTCCCTGCTACGTCCGTTCCCATGCTTGGCACTGGAGTAGTGGGAGGTGCCCTAGGAGTGGGAGCAATATTAGTTGTAGAAGCAATATTAGGTGTAGGAGCAATATTAGTTGTAGAAGAAATAGTAGGTATAGAAGCAATATTAGTTGTAGAAGCAATAGTAAGTGTAGGAGCAATATTAGTTGTAGAAACAATAGTAGATGTAGGAGCAATTTTAGCTGTAGAAGCAAAAGTAGGTGTATGAGAAATAGGAGGAGGAAGGGGAGGAGCCAGTTGTTGTTCCTTCAGAGGATTGTGAAAGAGAGAATTAACATTTCTTGCTGAAATGTTTCGACGCGAGGTGTCAAAAAAGGCTTCTGAGAATGAAGGCAATTTTGAATGGGAAGAATCCAATACATTTACCTTTTCCGGAGAAACATGCTTGCCAGATTCAGATGGTAAATTTGTGTGAACTGAGCGATTGACTTCATTAGGTTGTTTTTGGTTTGAGAAGCATAATGCATGCACATTCTCCTTGGCAATAGACTTTTGCTCTTCAGCCTTCTTTGCCTCCTTCTTCATGAGATCACAAAACATTGAATAATCGAACCCCAAAGTGAAAGGTGAGGTATGATAACGTATATTCTTATTACATTCCTCTTCATTGTCCTTTATAAAGGGAGTTGGGTATGATTTACCAGGAATTCTACAGTGGTCAGTAAAATAACTAAAATTTGGTTCGTAAAAGGGAGAGTATCGTAATGGTTCATCACAAGTAACAGCAGAAAGATAGTCTGAAGCTGACGGACATTGATGTAGATCAGTCCCGAATTCTGAATGTTTGTCTGCTTTATCATTGTGGGTGTTATCGGGAACCATTTGTAGTTCTGTGGGTGAGCTAAAAACTCTAAATTGATGTTGCTGTGCCCTTTCCTTTCGAGCAATGTTTTCTTCTCGGTTATCAGAAGACATGAAAGTAAGATTTTGCTTTTCGGAAGAAAATATGTTCTCCACTCCTGCTAGAGAACTGGGAGCTCTAGATGGGCGTTGCTGTGTAATTCCACTACCTCCCTCAATACAAAATGGAGGAAAGGAATAGGAGTCTAGCTCGACGGAAGGAAATGCCTCCCTCTCATCTGTTAGAGAAGATGACCATTGCTGGGGAAAGTTTTTTTCTTCTGGATCGATCAAATAATTGGAGTCAGTGGTTAGTTCCCCCAAAAGATGAGCTTGCCGGGCTTCCGTTTCAGTACCAGAATCTATAACTGAATCATTCAGAAAATTAAACGAAGAACTGGCATTAACGTTTTCCGGATCGGTGAGAGAAGAGAATTGTTCGGCAATACATGTTGCTGAGTTTTCTCTCAGACCTCTCTCCCCGAATCCAACAGGATTTTCGTCAAATACAGACGCACTCATATTATGCGCTTCTTCAGTACTGTTATCCATATTCATTTCTTCACCGATGCGAACAGAATTTCGAAGTTTGACGTGCTCAAACATGCAGTAATACTTATAATGACACTCACCTCTCAGGTAGAAACGACATACGTTATCAGGTAACCGATTTTTCTCCGTAGTGTGTCGAAAAGGACAATTATCGCCCTCTTTGCAGCTGCGAGTATTATAATAATAGCGGCAAATAAAATCATCTGCGTTGATCACTTTCTCCATTGCAGCAACCAAATCAAAAAGCTCCGATTTCAGCGACAAAGTACGATCTGCTCTCAACGTTACGATCCGCTCCTCAATGTTACGACTTGCAACCAACACGCGATGCAAACTACTGAGCGATAGCGTTACCTAGTGCAAGATTGAGTTCTCCGGTGACGAGTTGGACGAAAGTGGCAAGATTTTTGCAATAGTAAGGGATAACATCCAATCAAACATCGAATCAAATCTCACGTCATTTCCTCCCACCTCACGACTTGCAACCAACACGCGCTGCAAACTACTGAGCGATAGCGCTACCTGGTGCAGGATTGAGTAATTCGGTGACGAGTTGGACGAAAGTGGCAAGATTTTTGCCACAGAAAGGGATAACATCCAATCAAACAACGAATTAAATCTCACGTCATTTCCTCCCACCTGAGGACTAGACACAACGCGAGGTTTCTCGTCTAGGATGTTCCTTCCCCTTTCTGCATCCCCCTTCGCTCAGCCTTCGAGGAACTGGTGACGAGTGGACTAAAATGTGGCAAAAATACTGCAGAGTTCAAAGAATTGATGACGAGTGGACTAGAATGTGGTAGATATGTATTAAAAGAGCCGTAGAAAATGTTTTTAAAATTAGAACACTCTGCCCCGCTCACATTAAACAACGCACACACACACATATAAATATTTGTATAATTATATGGTTACTTAATTAAGTAAAAATTCGTAAAACGTGCTAAATTTAACCAGTATTACTCAATGTATTCAACAGGTATTGGGACTACAGCTAGACGAACATACAAATAGATAGACGGTAAAATAATGCTGATTATATATAATGTTTTAGACATTAAATAATTATAAAAATATCTCTGTTAGTAATAATGAATAATTATAAGATATTAACAGTTATATTACATTTTAATAAGTTAAAAGTGATAAAATTTTAACGAAATTTAATTCTTGAAAGGGAGCTCTCTGTAAATAAAAGATGAAATCATGTCATTAAAAAAATGCTTTTGTAAATACAACAATACAGCCACTATCATTAAGACAGACTATTTAAGAAACATTTTGACAATTACGGAGTGATGTTAGTTTTCAAGTAGCTAGCATTATTGTGTAAGTGAATTTTGCATTGATTAATTAATAATAAAGAGCGCTATTTTCCTAAAATTTATCAGATATCTAATTGAAGTTTTCTTTAAAGTCAAGTGAGGTAAAAAGAATCTATATCAAGTTTCATGTGAAAACAACATATTGAATTGGAGCTTCTCTCGCGGTATCAATTTTTTAATAAAATTTTGATTCTTCAGAAAAATAGTTTTACCATGCATATTTTAAAATAAATTATGAAAATGTCCCATAAAACTTTTCACATTTATAAGTCATAATTTCTTCTTTTTTTAATAAATTCTAGAAAAATAAAATTATTTGAGTAAGCTCAGATTTCTTGACAACTTCTGATAACTTTAAATATGAACTTATTAGAAAATCTAATTTTTTAATTTTTAGGATAAAAAAACTCTGTTATCTTAATGTTTAATAGTGTCCCGAAAGAGAACTTACAGATTTTAAAACTGTTTTAAGCTGGCCAAACTCTATATAGAAATTTTTTTTTACTTCAATTAATTGTTTCATTCAGCATTTAACTTCATATTTAGTAATTTCTAAAAAAAATTCGTAGAGGCTTTTGAAGGAAAACATTGAAAATACCTATCTGAGGTTTAAGAATTATTTTTCTTTCAAAGCTTAGTTGGTGTTTTAAGTCCGTTCCTTTATTTTGCGTACGAAGCATAAAATTGAAATAGTCAAGCTCGAGTTGAGAAAAATTTCATTAAACATTTAAAACATTAAGAATCTCACTTGAAAAAAAAATGTTTATAAACTCAGAGACCCACTCGAAGAAAATTTCAAAAATTAAGCAATATAAACATCAGATTACCTCACAAAATATTGATTGTTTTAATATTTCGACTGTTTTTTTCTTGTAATATACCAGGGAAAAAATTCAAAAATGCTTAATTTTGTTAAAGAATTATTACATACATATTAAGCTTTCTATCCTAGATAACAGCTAAAAAAAGGAAACATTCTTCTATGGATGATGAAACAAGATCCGTTGGGACTGGGGCATATCAAGCGAAAAATTGGAAAAAAATGAAGTATCGATGTTTCGGGAAAACTACATTTTTAGTAACGCTTTCCTATTTTTATAGATTTTAAGGTAAGTATTAAGAAGACTTAGAGGTAAATAAGACAGAGCCGAATTGTTAAATTTCTAGCTCAATAAAAAGCTGATAATATGTTCAATACATAATACGTGTTCGATTGGTAAACACACAAAAATAAAAAGGTTTATAAACGTTATCATCATCATATTTATACGCTATGAGCTGTACAAATGAAGGACCTTTGAAATAAACCCTTTGCTTCTAATAGGAATACGATTTTAATAACTGTTTATTTAGGCCAGGGTTCGAGTGAATAGCAGTACTAACCAGGAATTAAAATGTCAAAAATAATGTCTCGTTTTAATTGCAAAATAAAATCTTTTGCCCCTTGAGTATAAATTAAGAAAAGTTTTTCAAAATTCAGTTGATTACTTAATAAGAATTTGGAAAGCTAAGTAACATTTTTTTCATTTAAATAAGTTGTTAAACTGCAATATTAAAATGTATCTCTATTTACTTCTGAAGTGTCGTTGGAATACTGGTCTAACATCAATCTCAATGCTTTGAATATCAGACTTATTGCTTTTTAACGTAGGATTACCTTCCTCCATAACGGTCCTTCTGAAAGCAAAATTTCAGACGCTAAAACCGTCCGTCATACCGTCCTCGCGATTTATAATTTTCGTAGCGTGCCATACCCAGTGTGTATCGCTTGGGCAAGCATTAAACAGTTAAACAGTAAAGTACCAAAATGCGCCAAAATTTTGTCATACATATATGTATATATATATACATACGTACATATAGTATATAGATACATACATATATATATATATATATATATATATATATATATATATAACATATACATACATATATACATACAAAAGAGGTAAGCAACGATAAGTAATCCTACGTTAATAACCCGCGGTAGTTTCGTTAGAAGAGACTACCTGAAATAATTTTTTTCTCTCTGAATGATTATAAGAGAGATTTTGATCATATAGATAGTCACTTTCATAGCTACCTCGGTCAATGATGGTCGAATCTCTTGTTTCTGGATAACGCTTTATAAGAGAAGTACATCACATTTTAAATTAGATTATACAGAAATATATATTAATATTTTTCTACAGTTCCTGTCTGATTTTGTTATGCGGGAATTTTAATTGCTTAGACTTACTTTATTCTCCCACTATAAAACTAATCAAGGCTTCATTGCAAACCAACTAAATAATTCATTAATAAGTATCAGAATAATTCACTGTAACTCGTTACTAATTTTAGCTTCTAGTCAACAAAATAGTTTAAAAATGTACATGTATGGTATTGATTAAATTTATGTAGTAGCCAATGATCATATTTTATAATCAATAAATTTTTCCACACCCAAACACACATATATTTACACATGTAATTCCTCCATAATACACATATATTTACACATATAACTCCTCCATATCAAACCTTGAAATTTCAATAACATTATAAAAATATCGAAAAAATTTGTTTTCTTCCCTCCTTTAGAGAAGTGTTCAGATGTCATTTTCAGTACCCTCATAGTGAGTACTTTAGTCATAAACATTTCTTAATGTCGCAGGCATATAGAATCGAAATAAATGATAAGTATATGTCATGCATCTGTTTATTTGTTGGAACTTTAAACATTAGCTGACTGATTCCTGAGTGGCCGCAGATCTCCCGCACGAAGCCATAACTTTAATATATTATGTGTATGACAAGTGCCCCGCATTGACAAACAACCTCTATATATATAATGCGTAGGTATGCGGCACAAAAATCGACGATATTTCTACACTCCGAATGGCAACGGCTGCAACTACCAAATGTAAACATTAGCGGCCATCCGCAATTTGCAACCGCGTGTCAACGTGGATTTACGCACTAAAATCACTAATACTCGAAAGCGAGCTGCACTATCAAGTGAAAATTGGGAGCAGTCTCAAGAAAGAAAGCGAAGACGAAATAATTCATTGAGAGAGGCATAAAAAAGAGAGAACATAAATGATCGTGAAGTTAGGCTTAACCGGCATAGCAACCGAGAGCCAGTAATACTTAATTTTGTACACTTTTTTCAGTACTTGCTGAATTTTTACTCCATTTTAAAAGTGAAGAAAATTTCCCAACAATTTGTTATTTTATATGATTAAGTGTAGATATCTGAATTGTGAACAATAATACATACAGAAAGTTATGAATCCACACTATATTTTAGTACTTGCTGAATATTTACTCCATTTTTTTAAGTGAAAAAAATTTTCTTCATCAGATTCTTACTTGATGTAAAGATAAAATGTAAATATCTTAATTTTGAAAAATAGTACATACAGAGAGGGATGTAATTTTTAAAATCATTGATATTGGGTTTTTCAGTCTTATCTTCAACTCTGTTCTGAAGTAATGGAAATTCACATTTTTTAATCACGATGTTTTAGAATCAGCCTTATAGAGAATACCCCTTAACAACGTATATTTATGATGAAAGGTAATGCTAACATTCCTTACATATGTTACTTTCAGTTGAGTTGCTCTGCAAAAGAAAATTTAAAACTAAAAGCGACCATGCTGGTCGCACAGCGGCTAGTAACATATATTATGAGTAAAAGATATTTCTCTCCCGTTGTTAAGGAATGAGTAAAAAGCAATATTATACAGAGTGGAAATAAATAAACGTAATTAAATAAATAAAACTTCTTAACTTAATCATACTTACAAAAATGTTACATTGTGTAATCCTAGGAAAGGTCCTGGTGTGAGCAATGGAATGTGATTTCCTTCAATATGTCTGCAATAGAATAACAGAAAATAGCTCTATTTTAGACTGTATATAAAAAAATATTCAATTATTATAAAGAGATTTAGGGGAATAAATATTTATTTGAGTCAAATAATAGATTTTGAAAACTACTAACTCTTTTCCTAACTTTTCTTAAACATCATAACGTATTTTTCCACAGCGAAATCGGCTGTAAAAGTGTAGCGGAGTAAAATGAAAAAGGGAAACTTTTGGTATCGATTTTGGTTGGTTTCGCAATTTCATGTCGAGATTTTATCGCCATGAATTGCATTAGAAAAGACAGTTACTTTTTACGCTTTCTAAACGCTTTTATTCTCTTCCCCGAAAAGCTAGAAACATTAAAAAATAATCAATAACAATTCGTAACAAAAGTGCATTAATATTAGTTTTGCAGGCTCAGGAACTTACTCGGGTGCTTAAGAGAGGGATAGTCAATTATATATATATATATATATACATACATATATATATATATATATATATATAAACAATCCATTGGTTTTTAGACAGTATTGACACCGCTGATGAAGAAATGCTGTCAAAAACCGTATTCATACTTATCTTTACATGTTGGATGTTCCTGGCTGCTTGTAGCTTTAGAGCTATTACTGGTTTTCTCTTTCATCTTATTCTTATTTATATATATATATATATATATATACACATACATATATATATATATATATATATATATATATATATATATATATATATATATATACACATACATATATATATATATATATATATAGATATATATATGTATGTATGTATGTATAAAGCAGAAAATCTGCAAAATAATTCGAAGAAATTGGGTAAAAATTTTATTTCGAAATTTTTAATGCGCTTTGTTCCAAATGCACAATTCTTAATTGTGAGTTTTTCGCATTAAATTATTATATTCATACGAGAGACTGTTGATGAGTATTTGGTATATTTATCCAAATTTTTTCTTAAAATGCTGTTGTAAAATTTTTAAGTACTTGGGGCAATTATTTTCTAATTCATTGATGCGTTAAGGTATTCTGAAAACTTATTTATAGCTTAGACAAGTCATTTCGAAACGTTAAAATTTCTTTATAAGAATCAAACAAAATAACAATTAAAAATCTCATTTATCCCGCCACTAAAACTAGCTTCATAGCTTATAAGCAGCGTCAGTAAAAGATTAATTCTATTATCTCTCGTAACTTAATTTTTTTCAATGCATATACTTTCATTTTCTTTTAAATTAGTTTAACTAGATATACTATGTATCCTTCTGCTATTACTTATAATTTAATTATATCTATATCTACATCTATCTATCTATCTATCTATATATATCTCTCTCTGTCTCTAATTAATATATATATATATATATATAAGAACTCATCTGTTTGTTTGTTTGTCCGCTATAGAATAATATACTGTTTCACCCACCAGGACCAAATTCGGCACAGTTAATGTTTAGGACCCGAGAAAGTTAACGCAGCAAAAACGGAATTTGGGGCTCAATTAGTTTTTAAAAATTAATTTTTTAATGATTTTTTGTGTCCCTAAGAGGTGCGCGTACCACTTAAATGTGGATACAGCCCCTTCACCACAACACGTTATCAGTCAAATTTCGCGGGGGGAGAAGAGGTTTGGTACAATAACCTTTGACCCTGCCTCCCCAGATACACACTCATCGCTAAAATTTTGCATGGAGATTCTTCCTATAGTGTAGGGGTGCACAAAGAAAGATTTTTGAAAATTCTTCTTAGATTTTTTAAAATTAAATTTTTAAGCTGTTTTTGTAATTTTTTAAAGTTTGCATTTAAAATGATAATCCGAGGGTAATAAAATTTATATCACGAGAAAGATCATAAAAATTCCTTCAAAACGAAATCTTTTTCGAATCTTTACCTCCATTTTCTGAGTTTTGGTGAATTTTTAAAGATTAATTTTTAGAATTTAATTTATGAAATGCTGATCACGTGGTTTCTTTTCTTTTTGTGATACTTTAAATTAATTTTGCGTCACATGCATAACAACGAAATAAATTGACAAAAGAAATATTAAAATACGGTAAAAGATAAAATTTAACCACTAGACTAACTGAGATGGAAGTTTTTTAAGAATGCAATTCAGATTAGTATGTTTTAACACAACTCTCCCGGCTCTTCTTTGTGTCCATTGTTATTTGCAGTTTTTCTCATCGCTTGAACCGATTTACAATTTGCTTTTTCTACGGTTTTCGGCCTTAGGAAAATTAAAAACCGATTTACAATTTGCTTTATACAGTAGAATCTCGATCGATCGTTCCCCGAACAATCGTTTTCCCGTATCCATCGTTTATTTCATCCAGTCCCGTATAATTTCCATAGAAAACAAGCAAAAACAGACCGCGTGAATCGTTCCTCGATCCATCGTTTTCCCGCAATATTCGTTCAGAATATCGCAGCTTTACATTAATTTATCGGATCGATCGTTTTTTCATAATAACTGAACCTGAATTATTAATGTTTGGATTGAGCTTAGAATGACGCTCTAATTAAACAATGAGCAGAACATTTGAGATGCACGGTCTCGTATTCTTGTTCTCTGCTATTTAGCCTGGTTTCGCATAATCGTACCACTCCCATTATTTGTTCGTCGTTGGTGTTCCTTAATTCTTTAGCATCTGAGGTATCCTATATTCGGCAACTCATTCCAAATTCTCCGACTATTCAACATTTCTGTTCTTATCATCAATGGCTCACAGTCAGCCGATCTGAGCGGTTCCTGCTGTCCTCTGGGTTTTCTCTTGGCCTTGGGATGGAGGCGCCGTGGTGTTTGGTCTAGGGCAGTGGTTCCCAACCTTGGGTACGCGTACCAGTACCGGTACGTGGACAAGCAGCTACCGGTACGCGAATGATTTTACAATTTAAAACAAAAATCTATTAAAAATATGTATTAAGAAAAAAGAAAAGAAATGACTATAATAACTAATAATCCATTCATTTTAATAATTTAGTTTAGAATTTCTTATCCATTGTTTGTGTTGTAATACTTTATTGGGATTTACCTAATCTCAAAAGATGCCGTCTACACCCGAATATGTTATCCATGACCACCCCATAAAAATTTGGCACTCGCCTGCGAATTATAACTGTGTCTGAGTTCTACTAAAAATTATGTTTTGTGTTTCAAACATCTTTAAATTAATTGCATATTATTAATCAATAGTAATTGCATTATTAATAAATATTAAGAAGATGTTAAGGTAAATGCATTAAACTCAGGAGATTTATTTAAAATAATTTTTTATATATCCTAATTTATTTTGTTCTCCATTGCATTTTATTCCCCATTTCAAAATTTTTGGTCTACCGGTACGTCATCAAATTGTTTACAACGTACAGGTACGGTACTATAAAAACGTTGGGAACCACTGGTCTAGGGTGTGAAATGTTTTTGATTGCTGCAGTTCTACACTGTCCGATGAGGGTTTCACCCGGAAGCAGAACTTCCTGGTGGTCTTATGTCGGACCCCATTCAGTGCAATGGAATTGTTCTACTTACAAACGATTCACGGCTGACGCTTCTGTATACTGTCACACAATAACCGATAAAAGAAATCAATTTGCAACACAGAAAAAATATAGTTTACTTGTGGATGGAAAACCGCCAAAAAACAAACAAAGATTAAATACTTTTATTTGAATCGAAATTCCTGTGTACCTAAGTGTATTACTTTTTTTATTATTATTATCTTGGAATTTAGTACAACTTTGTAATTTTATCTTCAATTACACTACAGGTATGTATGCATTTATGTATGTGAGTAAATATATTTTAGGGATATCAAACTTTAAGGAATGTTAATACTTTTTTGTATGTTCCCGCATCTATCGTTTTCCCGCATCCATCGTTTAGTACAGTCAGTCCCTTCGAAAACGATAGATCGAGATTCCACTGTATACGGTTTTTGGCCTGTCGACAATAAAAAACCGAATCGCCAAAGTAAGGAAAATTGGCTTCATGCGGAATCCCGCCTTTGATTAAATAAAGGGGATAATGCATCTTGCACTTTGCCTCTTGGGTGATGTGGAAAAGAGTACGTCTCTTGGGTGATGTGGAAAAAATTGCGTTTTTAAGGGAAAAATAAATAATAAAGGCAAATCTGAATTATAAAACTTATTTCTTATTAAACAATATATAACAAATATAATTAAACAGTAAACTTATTCAATCCAAATGTGCGAATCACGCAACACTGTATTATTAATTCCCAATAAAATCAGACGTATAATCAGACGAAGGTCCGCAGGCTCAAAGTTTCTTTCTTTCTTATTGTTTGTATGTCATTTCAGTAGAAACGCGCTAAGCGCATTCTGTCTAGCCAGATGAACCTGAAGAGTGGGGGGTGCAGCCCAGTATTTTTTTGATGGAATGCATGAAAAATTTTATATCTATATCTACCCGGGCAACGCCAGGCAATAATGCTAGTGTATATATATATATATATATATATATAAGTTGCAAATGGGATAATGGGTTAAACAGCTATAATATAAATTAATATCATACAGAAAAATTTAAAAGTTTGTATCAGAAAATCCATATATTTACTTACATGATTTTTAAACCTTTGTAATCTGAAAAAGCTCCTCTAGGAATATAATGTAAGGAATTATTTGTCAGGACCCTGAAATAAAAAAAAAATTATTAACATGAATACATACAATTTTTCTGTAGTGCTGTTTTCTTTTTAAATTTTCCTAGTTATGCAGTTATATGGATGTCAGTAACCGAAACCATGACATGGTATCCGTACGAGCAACCAAGAAGTTGGAGTAATTTGGTAATACTGACATCTGGATTAGAATAAGGTCGTAATATGATTCTGATGACAACACTAAGTTCAACAATATGTTTTACTTATGGAAGTACTTACAGTGAAAGCTTTTATCTTGCGATAAAAGCAATCAATCAAAAGTACCAGAAGCGTTCCTAATTACATTACGTTACTTTACGTTACTTTACATTACATTACTTACGTTACTTACGTTACTTTACTTTACATTACTTTACATTACATGACGTTATTTTACATTCCTTATTACGTTTGCTGTTGTCAACAGTGATGTAGTTCACTAATATTGCCGAAGCCTGACGAAGCAGTGAAACTTAAATGTTATCTTTCATTCGCAATGACATTCATTAATCTCGGGTCACCACTTACCTCTCTTGCAGTGATTTCGTGAATGGAAAGAATTCAGTTGGTGCTGTCAAATGCTCAATAATGACAATTGCACTTGAGGTAGTCTTGCTGGATAACAAATGCTGAATGTGTTTCTAATCAACACACAAGGGTTACACTTAACGATTCCTTATGAGGAGTCATTTCCCATGGCACTTCTCGTAGTCGTTAGCATTTGAAGAGTGCAATAAAACATTAACACATCTATCAGATGTGGCGGCGTGTCTGGCCGTTTTGTTTTGTCCACTACCAATTACAGCTAAACCGGAGCCTCGACTGACAAAAGTTACCGTTACTTCGAAGGGGGTAGCTGGAGTCATCCTTGGTCAGATGACTCGGTCCGTTAGGACACGGGAAGAGAAGAACGGGAGAGAGCATGTGACGGGACGGGTCACGTGATATAGCAGGCTCGTGCAGCTCAGATTGATCTAATATTTTATGTTTTATTATAAATAAATGTTATAATTTTTTGTGGTGTTAAAAGATTGAAATGATTTGCTGTATACCCGATAGTTCCTAAAATAAGAAGAAAGATAAAATGAACCTAAAGGCACTACAACATCCTTCTACTTAATCAATAGGGTTTATTAAACGTCATTTATTAATATCGCTAACTCGCACGGAAGTCAGTCTTCCAGGAAAGTCTTGTAGGTACAGTAATCTCAGGACCTACTAGATACTATGACCCCATCAAACTCCGATGAAGCATACTGAGACGTTGATTAAGCTATCTCAGCATGCATTTGAAAATCTATGAAATTATCATTTCAGACCTTATAATTTTCAGTTATCCTGAACCACATATGAAAACAAACGACCGCTGAGAGTCCTTTGTGGATAACAGCCACGAGAAAACAACTACTGGTGTAAAAATTTAAAATAATTATTTAAGTCAGAAGATAATTAAGTTAAAGTTCAGTAATAAAAGAAACAAGTTTTAGTTTATTCTTAATTTTATAATCATGCTAAATTTTGCTACTATAATGCATAATTATTCTCCAATTTAAAATATCAAAATTAGGTCCTGTTTCATGGAATGTATATAGCAAAGTTTAAATGCCATAAAATATTTGTAAAGGCAAAGACTAAAATTTCCATTAAAATGTTTTTAAGGTAGCAAATTGTATTTTCCTACCAAAAATACTTGCGATAAATAAAGAATTATGTTGTGAATGTCTCCTTTGGTAATTACAAAGATGCTTAAATTAGATATTCTATCTAAAAGACTGATCTAAGATAAATCACAGCAAAGCTGTTAAAGAAATAGGAAAAGTTTGAGTGGAAATAAACTAAAACAAAGATTTTGAAGCACAGTGAGATCAGGAGCTATGGGTTTATGATTTATGAAGATGCTGTCATACTTAGCCATAAATCTAAGAAATCTCATTTAAAATTTTATTCAATGTATATCCTATAAATGGGTGGTAAAAGATGTTATTCTCAAAAATACATACCGAAGTTTGAGTGCAAATAAATATTCCTCTAACAAATACTGAATACCTCATTTGACTTCATTTAAAACTATGCTAAAGATGCTTTCAAATTCTTGCTTTCAAGAAATATTATTTTGGGCAAATTGTTATAGCATGTCAGTTTTGACTTTAATCATGAGGTGAATTTAAAATCTAAAAAAAAGCCATAATTTAATATCTATGCACTTATATCCCTATGTTTCTCTCTCTCTCTCTCTCTCTCTCTCTCTCTCTCTCTCTCTCTCTCTCTCTATATATATATATATATATATATATATATATATATATATATATATATATATATATATATATATATATATATATATATATATATATATATATATATATATATATATATATATATATATATATATATATAAATATATCTAATATATAAAAATGAATGTTTGTCTGTCTATCTATCTATCTATAGTTGTATAGAAATCCACAGTAAAGGAGCAACGATCGTGAAATTTTACATACAGGCGTGTTTAAAAACAGCCGAGGGTCTTAAGAACTTCCAAAATCGAAATTAATTACCGTTAATTTGATCCGAGAACTCATTGTTCACATTGTTCCTCGCGACAGGACGTGCGTATGTCTGGAGAACACCTACACAAGCGTAAGAGTGTCATCTCAACTGTCAATCATGGAGATAGATCTATCAGGGTTTGGGATGGCATCTCAGGGTTTTCTTCAGGCCCTATTGTAACCCTAAAAGGGAGATTGAATGGGAAGGACTATGTTGAAATTTTAGCTCAGTAGTCTATCCTATGGTGCAAACATTGTTTCTTGCAGGAGATGGCCTTCTCCAGGAGGATAATCCCCCTATACATGCAGCTAAATATATCAAGTATTGGTTTGAAGAGCATGAAAAAGAAGTCAAATATCTTATCTTGCCCTGTACAATCCCCCGCCCCGACTATATATCCTCCAACCACTGTGATCTGTATAAGTGAATAGAGCTAGGTATCGATATCCACCACGGCATCTCTTCAGGAACTTTCATGATTTTTCCCTGAAGAATGGTATAATATATTCTTAACCACTATTCATGACTTGTATAATCCAATTCCAAGGTGAATCAGGTGGTATTACACGACAAAGGTGATTCTGCGCCGTATTAAGAAAGGTTTTCGTGATGTTTCTTAGTGTTTCCATTATTTTGATAACGACCTGTATATATATACACCCTCCCCCCAGTGATTAGAGAGATTTGTGTTATGACACACAGGTAGTTAACATATTTCAAAAGAGAACAAATAAAATTATTACAACAGAATATTGTTGAAGAATTATGTTATTTGTATCTTGATAAGAATTCAATCTGTTTTATCATCATGACAGGAGCTCATATCCCTGTCAGATACTTTATTACTCCCAGTCTAAATTTAGAATTTTAACATGATTGCATATTTCTCAATTAACTAACTACGTAACTAACTAATGGCGTAACAGACCATTGTGGTCCAAGGCCTGTGGTGCCTATTTCCGCTTTCTTGACCGTGGGCTTGGGGTGCCATATCTATCTCGGGCCATATATATCTCGGGCAGGTGGCCAGCCTGCCGCGGGACCCCCAGAGTTAGTTCCCAAGCATGCTTGGTTCTCATTTTATCGACCCTCTCAAGGGATGAAAGGCTGAGTCGACCTTGCCCGGTCGCAGGGTCGAACCCTGGACCTGTATTGTGGCAGCTTGAAGCTTTTAACCACTACGCCACCAGGCGTCTTCCATATTTCTTACTCTTCTTTTTTTATAAAATGAACAAATAGGGTTTAGCTGTAGCTGAGTATACTATGCTATTTTGAATGCAATTACTGAAATCTTTTTACTACTTTTCGTGCAGAAATTAAACGTAATGCATTTAACGGATTTAAAACTGAGAATCGTTAAACTATTATAGAGTTTAGCTCACTTTTACCCAGACTTGGGTGTATATAATTTGAAGTGGCACTCTAAATGAATTTGATACAAACACAGTTTATACGTGAAACAATGTTTATTGAATTCGTTGCACATATAGAATTTGCTTTTACAGCAATAAGCATACGTACTACTTGTACGGAATATATATATTAACATTCAATAGAAATACACTTTGCAAATACTCACAAACCAGCAGAGAGTAAAACCAGCAGTTCTGCCACGTAAACTTTGGACCCCTAAGCACTAGCGCAGGATAGTACTGGAGCTGAATACCTCGTAGCTCCCTTAACTCGCTTATCTATCAACCTTAACAAAACCTTCTTCAACCTCCGTATTAATCAAGCTGCTTGGTATTTATACCAAGCGCGTATGCCGAAATTAGCATATCTCAAGCAGCTTCTTTAATTCATTCACTCAAAAGTTCGATTCTTGTGAATCGAACAAGTAGCATGTTATTTACATCGTCTGATGTGGCACATTCTCATCCGTTGTCAAACTAAATATTACATCCATCATTTCTCCCACAAGCGGCGAGATGAGAGAACGAGTCAACTTATCTAAAAAGATCGGATCAAATACTTGGATCCAGGTGCAAAACAACATCAGAAGACATTTATTTTACCATTGTTCGAGAGGGAAGGCATTCAACTAATTTCGAAAAAAAAATTATGTCTCATCAAGCGCCGTAGTTTGTTATTAAAAAGATTCGTATCGGATAAAAGAACAAGTAGCATGTTATTTACATCCTCTCAGGCATGTAGTTCATTATTTAGTTACCGAGGACTTATAAAAGACAACTTAAAGGCTATTTTGTTCAGTATATTTATGTCCTGTTTTTAGAGAAGAAGAAGAAAGAGAAAAGATTGATTAATAAACATTAATAAACTCTGAATTAAATTTTTTTGGATAAATTAGATTTTTCTATTTGTTGTTTATAAAATCTATATTACACATTTTTATAATATTTATCTCATATACTCCTATTGAAAATTTTTATACTTAATGACTACATGTAGAGTACTATTGTATTTTCTCTATTTAGGCAATAACATGCGTCCGAATGTTACTTAGAATACCAACGTTCTCTATCATACATTAATCAAGCTGCTTTCAAGGGCTACACGAGAAGTCCTGAAAGGTTAATTGGCAAAATAAGAAAATCTATCCTGGTCCACATTTTTTTCCTGTGATTATCTGGAAAGCAATTTTTCCTTCGAAGGCATACTTAGAAATAGTTTTTACTTTATTAGCTGTTCCTTGTTTACTTATTGTTTTCGAAGGATGGAATAGAGTGGTAACGATTTACTTTTCTTCCAACTAATCAGTCTGGCCAGAACAGTTTTAGTGCAAATAAATATTGCACTAACAAATATTGAATGCATCATTTGAATTTATTTAAAACCGTTTTTTAACTATATTCTTTCAAATTCTTGTTTTTAAAGAAATATTATTTTGGGAAATTTTTATAGCATGTCACAGTTTTGACTTTAATCATGAGGTAAATCTAAATCTAAAATTATCTGTGTTTTGGTCTCCTTCTCTCTCACTCTCTCTCTGTATCTCTCTCAATATATATATACGAGTATATATATATATATATATATATATATATATATATATATATATATATATATATATATAAATAAGAATAAGATGAAAGAGAAAACCAGTAATAGCTCTAAAGTTACATGAAGCCAGGAACATCCAACATGTAAAGATAAGTATGAATACGGTTTTTGACAGCATTTCTTCATCAGCGGTGTCAATACTGTCTAAAAACCAATGGATTGTTTCTGATGAGTATGATCTATTAAATAAACACAATATATATATATATATATATATATATATTTATATATATATATACCCCCTCCCCCCAGTGCTTAGATATTTGTGTTAGGGCATACACGAAGATTTCGTTGCTTTCTTTGTTATGGCGGTGCCTAATCGGAGATTTGAATTCGAGTGTTGACCTTGGAGGCTCATCACTCCGCGGACTGAACATTCCAAATCCCATCCATAGATGGATGGCTTCGGTCTGAGAGAAACGCGCCTCCGGTTTTAATTGCGAAATAACACTTATCCAGTTGCCACCAAAATTCTCATCGAGCACTCCCATGGGACTACGTGTACACATACACATTGTAAATACATACAAATGGAAGCCTACGGATCGGTAAAATAGCTTCTCCTCAAGCCGCAGTGCCATCTAGAGAGAAATTTTTAAACTACAGTAGAGTCCCGATAATCCGAAATGATTGGGACCAGACCCTTTTCGGATTAAGCGAAATCATTCTTAAAATATACTTAAATTACATAATAACACGTGATTGCATAAATATTACATATCTCGTGTGATTACACAGTTTATTTTATAATGTCTGTCTAAACATTTCCAAATCTCGGGACTCAATGGGTCATAAGAGAGCGGAACGCTGCTTAGAACAGTACAGTAGAGTGTAAGTTGTTCTTACGGTACAGTGTAAGGTTTTAGACGATCAGTAGATTGTTAAAATGGATTTGAAAGAACCTGTCAACGTCTCACACGAGAGTGAAGGTGAAGCAGACGGTGACAGAGAGCAGATTGTATCCCACTCAGACGCCACGGCTGCATTTGCGCTACGTAAAGCGCTACGTAATTTGGCTTCAAGGCAGGGGTATTCTTCTCTTGAACAAAAAAAAATTTACAGATTTTTTCAAACCAATGTAGTTCAGTAATAATTAGTTCAGTACATTGTATAACTTTGAATTTTCTTGTAATTTTCCGAAATATACACTCGTCAAAAGTGAAATTGCAACACCATGAAGGAATGCGTGTAGCTAGGTGAAAATAACAGGATCGGTAGATGTCAGAGACATATGCAAATGATTAAATGCGCTTGCGCATCTGATCACATGATACCCAGTTTCTGGCTATAGCTCTTTATATGCTATCAATGATAGATTATTGTTGTAACGGATCTTGAAGAAGGGTAGAAAATGCCTCGGACACATCAGCTAGCTGAATACCAGCAGTTATCGTCTTAGGAAAGAGAACGTATCCTAGAACTGCATGAGCTCGGTTTGTCCATGCGCTCAATTGCCAGTCGTGTTGGACGAAACGTCAGAACAATTCAGCGATGCGTGGAACGATGGACGCAGGACCATCTGAGAACACGGCAAAGAGGCAGTGGATCATCCAGGTGAACGTCAGATCGCACTGATAGGCAATTTCGGCGAATGTTTCGTGGGGACCCGTTCGCCACAGCAAGTCATGTTCAAACCTACCTACCATTGTCAGATGAGGCATCTGTCTCCTGCCAAACCATCCGTAACAGGTTGTATGAGGAAGGGATGCGCGCACGGCGACCAGCCATTGGGGTTCCTTTAACCACTCGACACAGGGCTGCACGTCTGGCTTGGTGTCGACGTGATCGTTACTGGACGAACTAAGTATTGTTATCAGGCGAATCCCGATTTTTTTTATGGAGGAATGACGGTCGTGGACATGTGTGGCAGCTTCGGGGAGAACGTTACATGCAAGCCCATATTGTCGAACGTCACACCGGCCGCACACCGGGCTTCATGGTTCGGGGTGGCATCATGTTCGGGCAGCGGGCAACCCTTGTGAACATTACTGGCAGTTTAACATCGGCCCGGTACGTAACACAAGTTGTTATGCCTGTGGTTCGGCCACTTGTGCAGGCCGCCCCCGGCAGGTTATTCCAGCAGGACAATGCCCAGCCTCATGACGCACGTCCCACTATGAACTCAATGACCTCACTATGGCTCAAGGTCCCACTATGGCCTCAATGAAATTCACCTCCTTCCCTGGCCGGGAGCCTCACCCGATCTCTCTCCCATCGAGCACGTGTGGGGTGCCATCGGACTTGCGATGCACAGGGCACCGTAGCCGCATACCGTAGATTAACTGAGAGCTGCAGTGGACTCGGCTTGGCAAGGATACCATTAATTGCCTTATAGACAGTATGCCTCGCCGTTTAGAGGCCTGTATAGCTGCCGGTGGTGGGCACATTCGATACTGAATAAACAGTTTAATTTTCCATATATTTTTTTGTTTCTTTAATCATCTGCATATGTGTCTTACCTCTACCGATCCTGTTATTTTCACATCACTACGAGCATTCCTCCATGGTGTTGGAATTTCACTTTTGACGAGTATATTTTATATTACTAAGTATCACTGTTGTTTTATTGTAACCTTAGTTCTTTTTGATTTTTGGTTTCAGATTAAGCGGACTTTCGGATTACCGAAGTTCGGATTATTGGGACTCCACTGTATTTATTTTCTCATTACATACCGAACGTATCCTTTGAAAGTTCTAATCTGTCTTCATTACAAACCCTAAGAATTCGATTTAAGCAAAATTCTTTAAATTTAACAAAACTGTAAATGTAAACTAATCTCGAATCACACGACAATGTTAATTTAATTCGAATAAATTATTGGGTTGAGGAATAATTCATGAACTTTTTTTTCAAATTCAAAAATAAAACAGAAATAAAACGGATTGGCAAAATGTTTTATGTTGTTTGAAAGAGAATGTTTTGCTCTGCAATATAGTGTGTTTTGATGTGTTAGTTTTTTCTAATTGTTGAGTATTTTCAGACCATTAAAATATTAAGTGGACAAAACTGAGAATTTTCGACACCATTAGCTTTTTGCACTTAATCGAGTTGTCATGTTTTTAAACAAAATTACTTTTTAAACATAAACTGATATTAACTTAATAAACATTAAATTCGCTAGTGTTACTGACTCATTCTATGGAAGAAAGATTAAAAATTAATTACCACAAAACAATTGCGTTGATAAACCTTTAGAAGTTAAGAGCACTATTTCAGTTGTTATAATAATGTGGTTATAATAATAATGTTGTAATTATAATAATGTGGACATAATTTTTGTTGTAATAATAACTAACTGCAGTATCATGCAAGATTTCTATTTTGTATAAAATAAATCCTTATTTTCAAAAATATATATGAGAAGCTGTTCTCTTTAACATTATAGTAAATGCTATAACAAACTATATTTAGAGACACATAAATATTTATATTCGGCTTGATTATAACTTGATTTCAATTATCTATTTTAGCATATTCAACAAGCTTTGTAATGAAGCTTTGTATTATTTTATCCAAATTTTTAAAACTCTTAAGTTACTGAGCTTCATAACCTTATTCTTTAAAAATTTATTATGAACTGGATTTAAAATGTTTGGCGTCTTCGCTAGCTCGCAGTGGTAGTACAAATTTTACATAATGTCTAAAGAGAACACAGACGTTTAAATACTTTTGGAACTAATGTATTGTAAAAAGGAAGATCTGAACTATTGGTTCCAGAGGGAAATACACTAAAACCTCGTTTATCCGGCCCTCATTAATCCGGATCTCAGGTTAATTCGGATAAGATTTTTAGACATTTTTTAAAAATTTAATGTTCGCATTAGATAATAATTTTTAACTATGTAGCAAGAACGTAACTACAGGGTGTCCCAGTTAAAAGTTTCAGAACTTCTACGAGTGGTAGGGTGCATCCTGACGACTCGAAATCATAAAACAATGTGGGGTCGGAAATGCTTTCCTGAAGTGGTGATGTACACAAAAAACAATAAAGAAAGAGACCGTAAGTGGATAATCGTTTTAATAATACATGTACAAAACCAAAAGGTACACGGGTTAAAGTAAGTGTTCGAATTTTTTCCACCGACTGCATTGCAGACCTCACATCTCCGGCGCATGGAATTCCGAACATTCTGGAATAATCCAGGCTCATCTCGAATTTCTCCGGCAGCTACTGAGATTCTTGCAACCAGCTCCTCACCATTGTCAACGGGGGTATCATAAACCTGTGTTTTCATATGCCCCCATAAATAAAAATTCGTTTAATTAGCCATTCTACTAACTCTGAGTCCTTGTGCGAAATCACGATTCCCTGCACTAACGCTCGGAACTTCATCTACCGCTTCAGGAAAGCATTTCCAACCCCACATTGCTCTATGATTTCGAGTCTTCAGAATGCACCCTACCCCTCGTAGAAGTTCTGAAACGTTTAACTGGGACACCCTGTATAAGTACGTGAAATATTCGCTTTTTAGTTTGATTCAATGTATAGTTCCTGCATAGACTGTACAATAAATTATGGTAATAAAATGTTTTTTGTTGAGTTTAAGAAAGCTTTACTAGAGTGTCACATGGCGTTGACGTGGTTGGACTCAGAAAAGGTATTTTTATATTTTTTAATGTCTTGTAAAAAGTACTATGTAATTTTGTTACAAACATAGATTTTTTATCGTAGTAAACGGTAGTCTGCTTAGTTAAGGATTTTGTTTTTCTTATTACCCATATTACCCGTATATTCCGGATTGTGTATGGTCCCAGTTAGTCTGGATAAACGATGTTCTACTGTAATAAGTTTCAGTTGCTCAATGCTAGTTAGTGAGACAGATGTAGGGATTTTTCGTAAAGGATGTATAAACTTATTCTTTTACTTTTAAATTTTCTTTTTTTCGAAATAGAAAATCTTTATTAAATTTTTTTCAGGAAATCTCAGTTTCAGCATGATGCAAACCAGTGGTGACCAACTCAAAACAATCCAAGGCCCAATCATGTAAAATATAGATGATGGCCAGCCAAGCGTAATTTAAGAGCGAATTTTGATGTCTTCTGTGTGAAAGACGAAATTGCCATAATCAAGTATCAGATTTACATACTGTGCTAAATACTTTAATTTAAAAGCAATTTAAAATTTTTTAATTTAAATTATTTCAAATACATATAAAGACAGGGTCTTTAAAAAATTCCACATCATAATATAGGAAAATTTGCATTATGGATTTTTAAGAGAATTGTATTCTTGATAAAGATGTTTGCTCAGGGAAAAATTAATTTTAGCGATATCAAGATGTATATATGTTTTACAAGAAATGCGAAAGATAAAAAACGCAACTTTGTTACATCAAATATTTATGAAATTAATAACTTTGAAACGCACTTTTTTGAAACCAATCTATAGTAAAAATACATTTGATTTTTGGAATATAAACATTTATTTCAAATAAACAAAACAAAATCAGTTTTCTTAACAAAAGGAACATTGTAAAAAATATGTTTGTATTTCAAAACAAAACATAAAATCTGTTCTTTTTAACAATGAAAAATTAGAAAAAAACTAATGAGATTCTTGCAGATGGGCACTTGATGCAACAAAAGCAGCTAAGTTAACGGCGATTTCGCATGACGAAACACGACGGAGGTGAGATAAATTTTTATCTGTAAGCCTGATTCTTTCCTTGGACTTAATGTGCTCTGTGACGGAAAAGGTATTTCGAAAGCATAAGTGTTGCCGAACATGAAACAAATTTTAAACCAAAATGATGTAAGAGGGGATACTTCTCAACTGGCAATACTTTCCAAACATCTACACACACCTTTTTCGAAATTCTCTGAAAAATTTGGATCTATCTGCAATTCGCATTATAGCAGTTGCAAAGACCTATTCTTCAATATTCATTGCGAGGGATTGTAAAATAAATCTGATTGATATCTTAACTGTCCAAAATCATCATATCTTCGTCCAAACTCTGAAATTAATTAAAATGACTATGTGAGGAACAGAGGCACTGAATTTGCGACCTTTTATTTTTTCACTTAAAGACTTACCACGTGCAAAATGAGTCAAATCGTTCTGTGTTATGAAATATTTTAGTATAAGTGAAACAGTTTAGTATTTAAGTGAGGAAATACGCACTATGCTATATTAGTCAGCTTCTGATATCACCAAGAAAATTCTGTTGAGCAATAATCCAGTGCAAAGAAGATTTGATGGAATGGCTCAAGAGGTTGAAGACTCACTATATGATTATTTAAAAACATCCCAGTTCTCTATACAGCTTGATGAGTCAACGTTACCAGGAAATTAAGCCTTACTTTTAGCATATATTTAATTCATAAAAAGAGAAAAAAATTGCCAAGAATTATTATTCGTTAAAAATTTGCAAACTGATAATAAAGGAGAATTAATATTTCATGCATTGGAAGAGTGTTTCAAAGAAAAAGACACCCCCCCCCCTCAGAAATATAGTTTGCAACAGATGGTGCTCCAGCGATAATAGGCTACTACAGGGTATTCGATGAACACTGTGCCATACATCGTCAGCATTTAGTTGCCAAAAATCTGAGTTAAACCTCACATAGGTAATTTCATCATATCGCTAAAGCAATCAGCAAAATCAGAAGCAATTGATTGGATGACAGATTATATGGAAAACTTTGTATTGAAAACGATGAATTCAGTCCCTTTCAGCTTCATACAGAAGTTCGTCGGCTACCTAAGGTGCCTGTTTAGACCGGTTATATAAACTCTTTGACTCAGTGTTAGAGTTCTTAGAAAACAAAGATGATGCTTTAAGAGCCAACTTTATCGATTCCAAACATGACACAGCTTATTTGATAGACTTGTTTATTAAATTTAAAGAAACAAATCAAAAACTCCAAGGCGATGAGCTGAATTTAATGAAAACAAAAACTATTATTTCCGCGTTTGTGTTCAAACGAATTTAGGACGTGGGAAATTCAGCCAGTTTCCAAATATATAAACAGTATAAAATCATCATGAAGACTTCCTTATATATTGTCAGCACTTCGAGGCTCTCCATTCTGACTTCAATCAATGATTTGAAAACATTCTTAAAATGAACATACCTGCTTGGGTTTTGGACCCTTTTTCAAGAGCAAACTTAGTAGAATCTCAAAAATTGCCAGAAGAACTAATTGAAATAACAAAAAAGGAGGAACTGCATTTTAAATTCAAACACAACTACAAACAGTTCTGACAGTAAAAACAGATACAGACCCTTTGACCTGGATTATGGGCTATAGTACAAAACATTTTAACTGCATTTCCTTAATCATATATAGTGGAACATGGCTTCAGTGCGATCACAAATATACAATCTGTCACAAAAAATATATGCACCCAGAAGGAAACGAGCTACTATCACGAAACTTAACATGTATGTAGTGTATGAGGAGATAAGCAAATGATTACAAATTCAGAAGATCAGACCGTTTTATTAAGAAGATATGGCATGAAAAAGGTTACAAATCAGTAAGTAGTAAATCAATCTCTAGCAGCTATACAAGCCGAAACACGGCGTGGCATCGAATCAATGAGGTCACCTATGACCTCCTGCGGAAGATCATACCATAATCTTTGCAACTGGGCAGTTAATTCACCAGTATTCCGGGACGGCTACAGTTGCCTTCCAAGCACGTCCCAGACGTGCTCTATTGGCGAGAGGTCTGGTGAAGTGGCAGGCCATGGGAGTACATCATATCCTTGAAGACATTGTTGGGAGAGTCATGCAGTATGTGGACGAGCGTTGTCTTACTGATAAATGGCACCTGAGCGACATGATAGCATAGACAGTACAACTGGCGTTAAAATCTCGTCCACGTAACTGCGGGCCGTCAAAGTGCATTGAAGGACGACTAGAGGTGATCGTGTGTTCCAACAAACCATTCCCAACACTGTCACACCTTGTGTCATCGCCGTATGCCTCTCGACAACAAATGCCAGATCGGACCGGTGGCCTGGCCGCCTCCACACGCGCATGCGATGGTCATCAGCTTTGAGACTGAATCGGGATTCTTCGCTGAAGATCACACGCCTCCAGTCGGTCACACTCCAGCTTGCCCGAGGTCGGAAAAAATCCAATCGACACTGCCTATGATGTGGGGTCAGTGGTAGGCGTCTAAATGGACGTCGGCTCCTTATACCTGCGTCCTTAACCGTCGGCCAGTCGTCTCCGAATGGTTTCCCTTGATACCACCGGATGTCTCGAAGGTGGTAAATGACGTCGAACTGATTCTAGCGACGTTGTTGGTGCGGACATGGTCGCTATTATGATTGCGCGATCCTCGCGCGCATTTGTGTTCCTGGGACACCCTGACCCTTCACGACGGTAGACTATCCCTTCCGTGATCCATTGTTGCCAACACCGAGCAATTACCATATCACTCCGACCGATGTGGCGGCCGATACACCTGTTCGACCAACCTGCTTCTCTGAGGCCTACTTTACGCCCCCTCTCAAAGTCCGACAATTGTTCGTACTGTCGGCGGTTACGTCTGAGAGGCATCTCTAGTTACAATACCGTCCATCCAAGTCGATAGATTTGTTTGAATAACCATATGGCACGAGCAATCATGCTTTTAAACTCTCCCAGCTGGGCACCACATATGCGCATAGCACGCTTAACTTTGTCTCATTGGCGTCGAAATTTTAATCATTTGCATATCTCTTACCAGACTACATTCCTGCCAAGTTTCGTGATAGTAGCTCAATTTCTTCTGGGTGCATATGTTTTTTTGTGACAGAGTGTATGTACTAAAAACAGATACCGACTACAACTAAATGATCGCGGTGATTGCAGAGAAGCAAAAATAAAGCCGAACATTAATAAATTGATAGCAGTGCACCAAGTTCATCCTTCTTATTAGGATTTGTTTTAATATTATTAGTAATTTTTACTTTAATATTATCCTTAGTTATCTTAATTTTATGTGTGTAATGTGAATATTAGTCTGGTTGATTTTAATAAATAATTTTATAATTTCAAGCTTTAAGGTGTTTGATTTATGACATTTTCCTTTACTATGTTCTAGAACATAGGAGGAAATATAGTTACATAAAAGGACTCAAATACATCAGTGCATCTCTGTTTGTTCACTTGAAAAGGTGAAGTTCCATGGGGGAGGGATGGGGGAGAGCGCTGAATAATTTTTTCTCTGAAAAGGTGGTGGTAGGCCAAATAAGTTTGGGAACCCCTGGTCTACACCATCCCGATATGGAGCAAGCATATCATTGAATTCTGAACATTAACCTTTACAAAGAGGAGTTTGATTTTCTATAACTAGAAAAAATCCTTCAGTATGAAGTAAAAGAAATACTCACAAGGTAAACTCGAATCAAGTATTGATCACATGAAAAAAGTTGCCTTCCTCGTCAGGGCATGAAAGCAGCGATGTGACTACTAAGGAGCAGAAACCCGGTGTAAAGATGAAAAAAAAAATAATGATGTTTTACGAGTCATTTCGAAAAACAGCAAAGCAAGCTGTAATTCCAACCGATAAAACCGTGAAATAATGGAGAGGGAATATTACGGAGTAATTTTCCCTCGGTATTTCTTTAACATTACCTGGTGAAAAATTTGATAATGTTAAATAAATACCGAGGAGAAGAAAGCATAAGAAACAAAATAAAAAAAATAAAAGAGAGTGAATGAAAATTTATACAGAGAGAAAATATAATAATTGCATTTCTATAATTTATTTTGTTAAAAAGGAAAAATATAATCCTCCCCCCCAATCTATATATATAAAACAGTTCCGTAACTGACTCATTCATTCATTCATTCATTCATTCATTCACTGACTGACTGACATACAACGCACAGACCAAACCGCTGGACCTAAAGGGCTGAAATTTTGCATGGCGATTCTTCTAATAGTGTAGGGGTGCACTAAGAAAGATTTTTCAAAAATTCTTCTTAGATTTTTTTAAATTAAATTTTTAAGCTGTTTTTTAAACTTTTTTTACGTTTGCATTTAAAATAATACATTGAGGGTTATAAAATTTATATCACGAGAAAGATCATAAAATTTCCTTCAAAATGAAATTTTTTTCGATTTTTTACCTCCATTTCCTGATTTTTGGTGAATTTTTAAAGATTAATTTTTAGAATTTAATTTATTAAATGCGGATCACGTGATTTCTTTTTCTGGTACTTTAAATAAATTTATCGTCACGTGCAAAAAAAAAGACAAAAAAATATTTTTTTCTTGCTAATGCGGCAGACGATTGGACTTTATTTTGTCTATAAAAATATCCCTTACGATTTTTTTATAAATATGTTTTTTTACATCAATTGTATACATTGATCGTCGTATTTATTATAAATATATATATATATATTTTTTTTTAATTAATTGCATACATTGACCGTTGTATTTAATTTCAATGTACGCCGTAGCGAAGCGCGGGTTTTCAGCTAGTATATATATATATATATATATATATATATATATATATATATATATATATATATATATATATATATATATATGTATATATATATATGTATATATATATATGTATATATATATATATATGTATATATATATGTATATATATATATATATATATATATATATATGTATATATGTATATGTATATGTATATATATATATATATATATATATATATATATATATATATATATATATAAATAATTGCCTCACAGTGCAGTCGTCTTCAGTCGTGACAAGAGTGATAACACATTGACTTAAAGTAATTTAGTTTATTCTTCAAACTGTAGCATAGTCTCAGCTCCAGCATCGTCATTTCATCTTTTTTCTCAACCTCTCACTCGCGACAGCACGTCCGCTTAAGGGGGCGCTGGACTGAGCCTCCGATGTTTCGAAGCCAATGTTAAGTCAATGGGGAAGTTCTTAACAAATTGCAAATTCGCATTTAAATATTTTGAGAAAATTTTTTCTGCATAAGATACCTCACGACTTAACAATTCGTGTTTGTTTATCAATTTTTGGTTTTCTCTTAAAATTTAATTTTAAATGACTGTCAAATTTCTGAACTGAAAAAATAAGCGGTACTTTTGCTTTAAACTCTTTATAAGTTCTCGAGATCCAATAGTAATACAATATGAAATAATGCGCGGGATTCCTGAATCTTTTGGCTTTTCAAAGATACTTTTTTCTTAATTTTACGTAAATTAGGGTAAGAGTAATTTGTCGGTAAAAATGGGGAAATTTTGTAAAAATCGGAACATTTCTCCAAAATCCACGCCTCCCGCCGGCAGTGAGGTTCAGGGAGGGGAAAGAATTCAGGGGGACCCCCGGGCGGTAAGACACAAGGGTTGGGGGGACGGTGATTTATGGATAGTGAGTTGCCTGGCGAAAAGAGCACAAACATTTGCTATGTGCCTTTTCAGCTGACGGGTAAAGATTTTAGAACTACAGTAAAACTTGATTCCTAGCTGGTATATGTATATTGATCACTGGCTAAATTTTGGCTATCATTTTCATCATGTTTCGTATATATATATACATGTATATATATTTGAGTTAATTTTTGTCGTTATGTAAATAGTTTGTATAAATATCATTTTAGTATGTGTAAATATTTATAAAAGTAAATATGTATAAATGTAAATATTATGTATACATATGAAATGTATTATGGAATGTAAAATTATAACAAATGTTAATAATTTTAATTGCCCTGACCAATTTATATATATATATATATATATATATATATATATACACACAGGTAGCCCTCCTATAACACGGTACATAGGTTCCTAGAAACTGCCGTGTTGTATGAAACCGTGTTATATGAGACCAAGATACAGTTAAAAAACGGGGGGTTAAGTTCTGAAAACTTATTAAAAAGTAAATTTTCTTAAAATTCCATATAAGCAACTTTAATTTTTATTAAAACTATAAAAGTATGCATAACACAAAGCGAAAAGAAACAAGTAAATATTATTTTCATTTAATACGACCTTAATTAAATAAAATTCTTACTCATCACTGCTCAGTACAATCAAACGAGAACATTTTTTCGGTTGAACGATATCGCCTTCTCTTTCAGAACCTTTTTCTTCATTTAGATTTTTTGTACAATATATCCTGATTAAAAAATCTGTAGATATAGATACATATATATAATCTTGCCTGCACCTCTATTCGACGGCCACTTTTTTTTTTAACCATGAGTGGCCCGCCATAGAGATGTTTCACTATATGTGTGTGTGTGAGTGTTCGTTCCAGTATCACTCTGGAACGCTTGGAGTAATTTCAACCAAACTTGGTACACATATCACTTACAATCTGGAAAGAAACACTTGGGGGGGAAGACACCCCTAGCATCCCAAGGGGGGCAGGGGGCACATGTAAAAATAATCCAAAACGATTGATATTAGTGTCGTATCCATAGTTTTCGGGGTCGCTGAGATTAATAGTGACACTCCCGATTCCGTCTAAGTGCAAGTTAAGCCCCCCATCAGCATTGGGGGGAAGGGGGGGGGAAGAAGAGGTGAATATAAAATGTCAAAAATGACTGATATTAGTGTCGAATCCAAAGTTTTCGGGGTCGCTGAGATTAACAGTTATATATGTATGTATATATGTATGTATATATGTATATATATGTATATATGTATGTATATGTATATATGTATATATATGTATATATGTATGTATATGTATATATGTATATATATGTATATATATGTATGTATATATATATATATATATATATATATGTATATATATATGTATGTATATATGTATATATATATGTATGTATATATGTATATATATATATGTATGTATATATATGTATATATATATATATATATATGTATGTATATATATATATATATGTGTATATATATATATATATATATATATATATATATATATATATATATATATATATATATATATATATGTAAATTATTATTAAAATACCTTAAATTAATCTATAAAAATATTACATCTGGTGTTTGTGGTATAATTGATAATAGCTATAGTCTAATTAGAAAACTACAAACATTAGATAACTGTAAATATATTGTAACTTATGATTTTAAAGATCTATTTAATAATATTGATATAAATGATTTAAATAGAATAATCATAATGTTAGTACAAAATAATATTCAATACTTAAGCAACGAAATTAAACTAACTCGTTTCAATAGGCTCCTAGAATTAGGAACTAAACATAATTACATAGTTCATAATAATAGTATATACTTACAGTCCAAAGATGTACCACAAGGTGGTAATGCTTCAAGTATGCTAGCTAATTTATACTTATATTATTTTGAAATTAATAATATAGAAAATAGCAATTACAATATATATAGATATATAGATGATATAATAGTAATTAATAAAAGTGATAACCCTATAGACTTAAATTTTTACCCTCATAATTTGGAACTAATTAAAAGTAGCCATGATAATATTAATGTAAACTTTCTAGATATTAATATTAAATTAAGTACTCACTGTAAATTTACTTTTGACTTATACGACAAAAGATCTGATTATAATTTTAATATTGTTAAATTTCAAATTTATCTAACCTGTTTACATAAATCTGTTTTTGATAACATTATTGTAAATCAGTTAGTTCGTATAAATGGGCTATGTTCTAAAGACAATAGGATTAAGCATATTATAGACTTGAAAGCTGTGCTAACTCGTAATAATTACCCTGTAAGTCTATCCAAAAACATAATTGGTTGTTTTTGTTTTAATGAAGAGTTTGTTCTGTTGCATTAACATGTTAAACATAACAATAGGTTAAAATAGAAATAATAACTACTAAAAATAAGAATAAAAATCATAAGTAAAATAAAATAATATTAAAATTAACTCAAAGTAGTAAGAGTAATAACTAAATAATTAAAGGAATAATAGTCTTAAAATACGGTAACCTAAGTAAGTCTGTAACTGAGAATCCACTACCTCAATGGTTGCAAGTTTTATGACGTCAGTCATCTTGCGGTTACAAGTTCTTAATTTCCACTCTGACTAGCGCCAGGCTTGGTGTTCTTTGGTTAAGTACTTATTCAAACTTAATTCATTTATTAATCAATTCTTCTGTTAATAATGGATTGTACGGTGTCTGAGTGTGTTTATTTAATAGATCATACTCATCAGAAACAATCCATTGGTTTTTAGACAGTATTGACACCGCTGATGAAGAAATGCTGTCAAAAACCTTATTCATACTTTTCTTTACATGATGTTTGTTCCTGGCTGCAAGTAGCTTTAGAGCTATTACTGTTTTTTTCTTTCATCTTATTCTTATTTATATATGTATATATATATATGTATATGTATATATATATATATATATATATATATGTATATATATATATATATATATATATATGTATATATATATATATATATATATATATATATATATATATATATATATATATGTATATATATATATATATATATGTATATATATATATATATATATATGTATATATGTATATATATATATATGTATATATGTATATATATATATATATGTATATATGTATATGTATATATATATATGTATATATGTATATATATATATATATATATATATATATATATATATATATATATATATATATATATATATATGTATATATATATACAGAGGCTGTTCGCACAATTTTTAGACAATTTTGGTAAGCGGTAATAAAAAATCGTTTGCTGCAAAAGAAATAATTGCAATTATACTATGTTTTTAAAAGTCAAAATTATCGTCTGCGGCTTGAAAGTTTTGTTTTTATTCAAAATGGCGTTTTTAACAAAGCAGTGGTTCGAAGGCTACATTTATGCTCTTTCCGAAGAGAAATATGCATACTCCGTTATCCAAAAACGATGTGAGAGTCATGGTTTTGGGATATCTAAAGCGTCGATAGGTAATATCGTCAACAAGAAAGGAAAAAAACGTCAAATTGGAGCCTCAAGTGGGACAAAAATTCCAAACAAGTATCCAAGGTAAAAACGGACATCTTCGACTATTGCAAAGGTACGTTGTTTAATGTTAAAAGAAAATCCCCCTAGTCAAAGGACAGTTCCAAAATCATTAAAATGCTCGGTGTCCACTGTAAACAAAATGATAAACGTTGATTTAAATCTTAAGAAAGCGAAAAAACGCAATGTGCATCGTCTTCTTCCAAATCATATCGTTGAATGCAGGACACGCTGCAGAATTCTATATGAGAAACACTTATCCAAATAAAAATGGAAAACAATTGTCACAATAGATGAATCATGGGTGTATTTAAATGATTGCGACAAAAAAAGAGCCTTTTATTATCATAAAAAGGGGAGAAAAAAATTTAAGTACATGGTTCAAAGAATCGAAAGAAAGTTTTTCTAAGGGATTCATGACTGTTGCTGGTTTTTCTTACAATGGAAAGTTAAAAATAAAGAGAGTGAAAAAAAATGTCAAGATTAACTCCAAATACTATCAGGAACATATTGTATCGCCAATTTTTCTGAATGAAATACCATCGCTTTACTCACAGTGCCATCAATCTGTGAGACTCCATCAGGACAAAGCTAGCAGTCACAAATCAAAATCCACTGTAAATTTCCTAAAAGAAATGGAACAAAAAACTGGTATCAAGGCCATACCCTTCACTGATATCCCTACTAAATCTCCCGATGTATCACCTATGGATTTTTGTGCTTTCGGACTTTTAAAATCTGCATTATCCAAACGTCGTCCCAAAACCCTTACAGGACTCTGGACAGCTGTTCAGGAAGAATGGGATAGAGTACCTCTTCTGACACTTCAAAAGGCATTATTATCCTGGAAATTGCGGTGTCGAAAGATAGTTCAGAATAAGGGATGTCAAATAGAACATTTAAAACACAAGAATTTTATATAATTTAGTTTTGTGAATACAATATACACCGTCTAAAAAATGTGTGAACAGCCTCTGTATATGTATATATATATATATATATATATATATATATATATATATATATATATATATATATATATATGTGTGTGTGTGTGTATATATATTTTTTTTCAGTGTTATAAACAATTTGATTATCAAGTAGGTTTTTAAATCTTTTAAAAATTTGCTCTCAACTAAGTCACCTTATTTCTGTGAAGTATACGATATCACCTTACTCAGCATCCAAGCTTTTAAGAAATTCCTGAAATTGGTGATGATAGAATTCTCCGAGCCCTTAAAAATTCACCGTTTTGTCGGCGATTTGCTTTAGAATTGACCATTTTTAAAGTATTTCCGCATAAATTTTCCCGGTGTATTATGCATAAATTTTCCTGGTGTAGTTTTCATAAAAGACTTTGTGAGAAACGTGTTTGTAACTTTAACTGTTTTTAAACAAATGTTGTAGGAAGAAAACTTAATCTTCTATTTAAATTATTTTTTCTCATTACTAAATTGTTAACGGAAAGCTTATTAATCGATCTACTTGATAAAAACACATCATTAAAAATTAAAATTAAGTTTAATATTAATAAAAAAAATGATAAATAAGGAATTGCAATACTGATAAATTTATTTTCTTTGAAATCAAAATTCTGGTCGCATAGCTAGAGCGGTAGATTTCCAAATCCCAACTAACTGTCTGTCTTATCACTAAAATGCAGGAAGTTAGTGTGTGTGTGGGGGAGGGGGGGGAGAGAATTGAATGTGAAAGGCTGTAAATAGGGGAAGATACCTGACCCCATCCCCTTGTTCAGTCGAAGTGTAGGCAAGAATCATTGATAGCTTTGTTGTCAGTTTCAAATTACGAGGGGGGTTTTCTACCCCTTCTCAACTTCGAAAACTATTGCCTCTCTGATTGGTTGCTTTTCTGTCAATCAAGTCGACATAGTCCCTGCCTTCCTTGTGGAGTTTACTTGTGGGTTTTAGCGAACGCGGGGAAAAAAAATAACTCCAGCGGAGCCTTAATATAATGCCTCTCCCTGATCTGCATCTAATTTCCAAAGACCCCCGTAGTTTTTTATCACTAGAAGACGCACCAGCGTTACTTGATCTGCTATCTGGTTTGATTTGTGCTGCCATCTACTGGCATTTTCATTAATTATTCCTTTAATTTGTTTTATGTGAAATATTAAATTTATTTAACTACTGTAATGTTATTTTCATGGCATGACACACACACACACACACACACACACACACACACATATATATATATATATATATATATATATATATATATATACCGGGTACATATATAGATATAAAATTTTTCATTCATTCCATCAAAAAAATACTGGGCTGCATACCCCGCTCTTCATGTTCATCTGGCCAGACAGAATGTGCTTAACGCGTTTCTACTGAAATGATATACCCAGTATTTTTTTGATCGAAAGCATGAAACATTTTATATCTATATATCTACCCGGGCAATCATTCTTTAAAAACAATTTCATTTTATTTTCTTATGCCTTAATATAACTAATGGACTAATAGTTCGGAATGAAAGTTATGTGTCGTTATGTTTCACTGTTTAAAGAGCTTTTCCTCCCACTGCTTAAAAAACCCCAAAACTGTAAAAGATTTATCTTATATGATTTCACGGAATAAGTAATTCAAATACATATCGTATGTTAACTCTGTTTCGCGAACTTAGGGAAAAAACCTGTAGAACTCTTAAACTTCTTCCCATTTTATGATCCTCAAACAATTAATATATTTATATCAACCGAAGGCTTCCAAAAACTGGCCATGGGACAAACTTAATTTTTCTTTTTTTTTCTTTCTTTTTTTTCCAAATTTTATTAAGTTCTTAGTTTGAACGCCATTGTCTAAAATTGTCTAAAGCAGCGGTTCTCAACCTTTTTAGACTCACGACTCCACTAAACGTAAGAAAAATAAAATAAACACTTCCCCCTCCCCCCCCGTCACCCCCAGACCAACTCTCAAACCACTCCAGAACAAACTACTTTCCCCCCCGCGTATCGAATTTGAATGGTTTTGGTGAAGGGACTGTATCCACATTTAAGAGGTGCGCTTAGGGGCACAAAAATCATTAAAAAATTAATAAAAAAAAAAACTAATTGAGCCCCAAATTTCGTTTTCCCTGATTTAAGTTTCTCGGGTCCAAAACATTAACTGTGCCGAATTTGGTCCAGGTGGGTGAAACAGTCTATGATTCTATAGCGGACAAGCAAACAGACAAGCTCTTATATATATATATATATATATATATATATATATATATATATATATATATGGGGTGAAAAGTCCCGGGACTCGCCACTAGATGGCATTCCCAATCCCATATAATGTTCTCTTAGAACTGACCTTCAAAAGGCCTCTATCAAAGTTTCATGAAATATCGGCCATTTATTTACGAGTTGCGGTCGTGTTGGCGACGCTACTTTTGATTTTGTGTGAACAATGGATCAGAAAGAATTTTGTGTCTTAAATTAAACATTGCTTTTTGATGACATAAATTTCCATCCAAACCCAAGAATGGTTCGGAAAACATTACGGTACATCTGCTCCGTCGAAAACAACCATTTGTTGATGGTTTAGCGAGTTTAAAAGTGGTCGTAGGAACACCTTTGATGATGCACGTACTGGACGTCTAAATAGAGGCAACAACTCCAGAGAACATCAAAAAAGGTCCATCATATTGTTTTGGATGACCGCAAAGTGAAAGTAAGGGAGATAGCTGACATCGTAAAGATATCAACCGAATGGGTGAGACATATTTTACATGAGCATTTAAATATGAAAAAGCTTTGTGCGAGATGGCTGCCGCATTTTCAAACAATCGACCAAAAACAGCAATGTGTCGATAATTCAGAGCGCGCTTTGGAGCTATTAAAGCGTAATCAAACCGGATTTTTCCACCGATTCGTAACAATGGATGAAACATGAATCCATTTCTACACACCTGAGTCAAAAAGACAGTCTGCAGAGTGGTTGGAAGTTGGCGAAAGCCGTCCAAAGCAACCAAAGATGCAACAATCGTCTGGAAAGGTCTTGGCCAGTATTTTGGGGGATGCACGTGGCATAATATTCATCGACAATCTTGAGAAAGGAAAAAAAAATCATAGGAGAGTATTATGCAGCATTATTGGACCGCTTGAAGGACGAAATCAAGATAGAAAGGCCGCACACGGCGAAAAATAAGTGCTGTTTCACCAAGACAATGTACCGGTTCACACATCAAGGAAAGCGATGGTAAAATTGAATGAATTAAATAAGAATTGCTCCACTATCCCCCGTATTCTCTAGATCTGACCCCCAGCGACTATTATTTGTTTCCTAACTTGAAGAGATGGCTCCAGGGGAAGATATTTTCATCAAATTAAGATGTCAAATGCAAAACTGATGCATATTTTGAAGCCCTTGACAAATCGTACTACACTGAAGTGCCACTGAATTAGGGATAGCAAAGCCTATGCAAATTGTGTAGCGCTGCGCATCATGTATGCGCAAGTGAGGGCGCTGTGGTAACTGCATATATAGCGCGTACTGTGGTTGTTCTGAATTAGTTGTTGGAATTGCCAGTATGGGTAAACTGCCTGATTTAGACGCCTTCGATCGCGGACAAATCGTAGGTGCGCGACGCATGGGCCATTCAATTTCCGAAATCGTCAGACAGCTAGGATTTTCAAGGTCGACAGTGTCAAGAGTATACCAAGAATACATGGATGGTGGAAAAAAAACTAGCGATCGGGCAAACTGCAAAGGACAATTAGCCTTGACAGTGCGTGGTGAGAGACGGCTCAGGCGTATTGTACGTAGCCAGCGAAGCCAAACATTAGCTCAAATTACCACCCAGTTTAATGACGGTGCCAGTCGTACAGTCAGTAAATGGACTGTGCAACGCTCGCTTCACCGTATGGGTTTCGGGAGCCGTCGACCTACGAGAGTACCATTGCTCTATACTCGCCATCGGGCTGCACGTCTTGCCTGGGCAAGAGAGCACAGAGACTGGAGTGTAGAGGACTGGAAACGAGTAGCATGGAGTGATGAGTCTCGATTCCGACTACTTAACGCCGACGGGAGGCTGAGAATATGGCGTCAGGCTCATGAAGCCATGGATCCTGCATGCCTGGCTGGAACTGTACAAGGGCATGGTGGCTCAATCATGGTCTGGGGTGTTTTTTCGTGGCACAGTTTGGGATATTTGGTGCGTGTACCAACCTCCCTCAATGCAATTCAGTACGTAGAGTTGCTGGGTGATCACCTCCATCCGTTTATGCTGTTCTGTTATCCGCACGGTAATGGAGTTTTCCAGCAAGACAACTGTACCTCTCACAAGTCCCGGTTGGCTACTGGCTGGTTGGATGAGCATTCCTCTGACTTCTCTGTCATGAATTTGCCACCTAGAAGCCCAGACTTAAATCCTATTGAGCATCTTTGGGATGTTTTGGAACAAGGCGTGAAAAGCCATCACACAGCACCAAAGAACCTTACTGAATTATGGACAGCTTTAGCCAATATTTGGCAAGCCATTCCCATGGAACGTTTCCAGAAACTTGTTGAATCTATGCCTCGTCGTTTGGCAGCCGTTATCAAGGCCAGAGGAGGCCCAACTCGTTACTAGGTAGGTATCCCTAATTCAGTAGCACTTCAGTGTATATGAAAAGTATTAAAATGTTAGAGGCATGTTGGAATTGGTGTATCGCTCTTGAAGGAAACTATATTGAAGAATAAAATCTATTTTTGACAAAAAAATGATTTTTTCATTGCTAGTCTCGGGACTTTTCCCCCCATATTGTATATATATATATATATATATATATATAGGAACGCTTGCAACGCAGCGCTGAGTAAACGAGGAGAGAAAAGTGGCATCCCGCGGAGAGTAGGGTTAGCCGGTAGTTGATCCCTGGACACCTACGCAGACGGACTTGTGGCACGACGGCCCGTAACTGGAGAGTGGTCAAGAAGGCCCTTGAACAGAGTCGACGTTTTGATAGTGACTGTCGTCATGACGTTATGCTCACATTAATATTAATTCATCTTGTACATAATTCCTCCTTTTTTATCTAATCATCTAATAATGTTTTAATATACAGGGTGGTTATAATTAAAGTTCCACTCTGAAATGGTCATAAAAGGAAAATTGCTGGACGAAATGTTATCAAACTTGGTAATAGGTTAAAGGAGATCATGGGAATTTCTTTTCCGCCAAAAAAAGTTCAAAAACTCACCACCAGGGGGGAAATGGCGCTGTATGCAATATTGTTAAATGAAATAAGACATGAAGACATCGGTTTAAAATGTGTTTAATCGTTTCTGAAATGTGTTACAAAGCATGTTCAATGTGGCGTCCCCCATTTTCCGAAAGCAAGTTAATTCGCATTACTGCATTCTCAACAGTAGCTCTTAGCATATCAGGAGGAATCTTACGGACATGTCGGTGTATCGCATGTTTCAATTCCGCCAAATCCTTTTGATTATCACCATAAAAAGTGCTTTTGAGATATCCCCATAGCCAGAAGTCACGGGGGTTGAGGTCTGGTGACCGGGGTTGCCATTTTGTGGGGAAGTTTCGGCCTATAATCCGTTCATTCGTGAAATAATGCTTAAGTAACAGTGTGACACATGTACCAACGAGCGGTGGGGTCCTGTTCTGCATAAAATTCGCGGTGTCTAAAATGCCACGTTGCTGGAGTTCAGGTATCAACGAAACATCTTAACATTGACTCTAAGCGAGCTGCAGTCACAGTGCATGTAACAGGTCCAGCTGTCGACTGCTCTTCAAAGAAAAATGGTCCAATTATGAAACTAGCTGTCATACCACACCAAGTGGTGACTTTAGGAGAATGCAGTGGAACTGGGTAGATAACATGAGAGGTTTGTTTGGCTCAAATCCTGCAGTTATGGGTGTTGACATCACCATTTAGGCAAAAATGGGCCTCATCTGTCCACAAAATGTTCCATGGCCAATGTCCGTCCATTTCCATCCGTGTAAGGAATTCCAAACCGAAAGATTCTCTTGCAGCAGGATCGTTACGTTTAAGTTCTTGACCATGTTTGATTTTGTATGGGTAGAACTGCAGCACTTTACGGACATTTTTGTACACCGCACTCCATGGTACGTCCATTCGACGTGTGACAGCACGTTCGCGGCACGTACCGCGTGTGCTTTCCATTGTTGCTTCCTCCACTGCTAATGCAATAGCCTCCTCGGTTTCCACAGAAGCAGGTTTCCTTCTCCTCCCAGTTGCAACAGATAACAAACCCGTGGCTTCCAACTTTGCCATTATTTTCCTCAAACCCTGCGGTGTCAATGGCCCTTGGCGTATTCCTCTTACTGAACGATACCTTTGCAAAGCATGCCGTTCATTGCTATCGTATTCATAATAACATTTAACGAGAAAGCACGGTATTGCATGGTTAGAGACATTGTCGATTCGTAACAATGAGAACTCTGACAAACAGGCTCACTTTTATCTGGAAAATCAAATGACGTGTAAAGCACATCTGCATAACTCATTTGCTTCTTCCTGCTGTAAGCCAATTACAAGCCATTGCGATTTTGCATAATCCCACAAACAGTTTCGTTTTAGAAACGATTAAAAACGTTTCAAACCGATATCCTCATGTCTTAGGGCCAAATTCAGGCTTCAAAATTCACAAATTAGCCATCTGTAAGAAAATGATTTCCGGAATGCGCACACTTTAAATGGTAATTTTGTTTAGGTCAATGTTTCTTAAGGGTATACAAAATGTTAAACCCATGTAACAAAAGGTTAAGTTAGATTCCGATCCTTATTTCGTTTAACACTATTGCATACAGCGCCATTTCCCCCCTGGTGGTGAGTTTTTGAACCTTTTTATTGGCGGTAAAAGAAATTCCCATGACCTCCTTTAAACTATTACCAAGTTTGATAACATTTGGTCCAGTAGTTTTCCTTTTATCACCATTTCAAAGTGGAACTTTAATTATAACCACCCTGCATAATCTTAAAATATACATCGCATTGTGGATTTCTTGAGGACTCTTTCATCGCTTACCACAAACAAACACACACACATATAAATATGTATATATATATATATATGTATATTGTTACAAGGGATAGAGAGAGTTAGTATATAATAAATCCAATGGGATTCTCTCTTTTTTTAAATTAGTCTTGAAACTTGAAAGCAAGGCCTAAAGTTTCAAAAGAGGGAGACAATAAAAAACTTGGTTATTTCTTCTTTTGAAACGTACTTTGTATGCGCGTTAATTAAAACGACATTGTTATTCTTGTTTAAAAAATATAACCAAGATTTCATTTACAAGGATTAAAATAAACAGTCCGCTGATAGACAAGAGGAATAGAGTTCTTCAGAGAAATCTTATTATATTTGAAAAATAATTTTTTTTATCATATTAATTGATTTAGAGACGAACTTGAATTCAAAGTGAGAAAGCAGTTTGAAAATTTTCTAAAAAATTGGACTGAAAAAGAGTAAGGGCTGGTTCACATGTCGTCCGTCAGCGTCGATTATTAATTGGTTAAATATATTACTCGTATTGAAATATATTTAACCAATTACAAACCTCCAAACGATGAGCCACGAAATTGTTAAGGTCTGTGATTGGTTTAAAATATGTCAATACGAGTTACGCTGAAGCTGACAGATTCTATGTGAACAAGCCCTAACACTGTCCTATTGTGAGAGGAAACAGGACTGGATATCCGACGAAAAACCAAGAAATTGACGGTTGTTTTTTTGAGGTCAGAGAAAGATAAGGTGGATCTAAGGCAAACCTGAAAAACACGCACTTTAGTTTTAAGTAAAAAAAAAAAGTTCTGTGAATGCGACAGTTTATAATTTGCAAAATGAGGCGGGGAAATGGTGAAATATATTCTGTAAACAGAAGTTGAAGAGCATCAAAGACTTTGGTAACCAAAACATTAAAAAAAGGGAGCATGATTTATTGCAGTGTATTTCTTTCAGTGTAAACTGAGCGCAATGATCAATGTTATTAACGATCGAAAGTAAGTGAGATTAATGTCTGTTGTCCTTGTTACTAACAAGGATGAAACTATCATTAACATTTATCACCAAACGTAAGATTTCAAAATATTTAGAAATCTTATTGCAAAGAGATTTATATGAATATTACAGAGAGATGTGGAAATAAGAGACAGCCCATTTTGTCTACTTGAAATAATTAAGAACGAAAGTGGTGTACTGGATACAAAAACTATTCAACCTAGCAATACAGACACTAATAAACCAGAATTGGCGAATAAAGGAACTTGCATAAATCTTTTCGCAAACAATCACTTGAAAATTAAATAGAAACATAACGACTTAACGAGACGTAACGAGATAATATTTTACAATTTGCCTCACAAACGGTCGCTTGAGACTTGAATAGGAACAATTATAAAGAGAGACGTCATAAGATAAAACAGGAAATTTTTGGTTTCTTAAATAAGTAAAAAGACTTAGAATAAGACTGGCCATAAGGAAGATCAATGCGAGAAACAGGTCTATAGGAAAGAGAATATGTATGAATATTGAGAATTTGACCTAAGTGGTTGTTTGTCTTGCAGGAAACTTTTGGTAAACGCACAAGAGCACAAAGCTTCTTAATACCCTACATAAAAATAAAATTTACTTTTTAGCTTTTATTAACTATCCTGGATATTGAGAAGATGTGCACTCTTGTTATAAGAGATTGTTTGTTTACTCTGATTGTTTAACATCCAATGTTTGAAGCTAGGACTTGCAAAATGCATTCACAAATTTATGTAAAAATTCTTTTAGAGCTTGCCTTACATTTTTGAGAGGGGTCCTTTGATCCCTTGTGGAACTGACGTCAAATTTTCACTTTGGCAGTACATAAAAGTAAAAAATCTGCATTCACAGTAGGATGGCACATTCCCGAGACCTAAAGGAAAATAAATTTGAGATAAATAGAAAATTAATATCTTACAAGTAGTATAACTGTAAAATTTACATCATAAAATAACCCTTTTATCAATAATAATAAATACGTATACGCTATATTGACATCTTTTTGAAGACCGACAAAAGAATGCGAAAAATTAACTTAAAAATAACAGTTACAGACAGTAGCACAAACAAAAATCGTTTTATAATCATTCATGGATGACCACATTATGAATACGCTCTATTCCTTAAATTGATAACACAAAACTCACCATATTTTATGTGACTATGATATCATGTAATATTTACACACATTTTGGAATTTAAATCAGATGATTACAACAGAAAAAACGTTATGCGTGAGAGAGAGAGAGAGAGAGAGAGAGAGAGAGAGAGAGAGAAAGTAAAAGATTATCATGGTTTTAAAACGAACATCTCATTTACCATTGTTCTGATATTGATATTAGTTCTATTAAGAGAGTGCTACTCTAATATTTCAATCAAGGTGTAGTTTGTATTATAAATGTAATACTAAAATTTTTATGTTTAAAAATTGTACAATTATTTAAGAAAATAACTGCTCAAACACCTTCCCATTTTGCTATAGATCACTTCTATATTCTTTTAAGCTCTTCATTTGTAAAATAATAGATTTTTAATGATGACATGTAGTTTTCGTAATAATACAGTGGAACTCGGTTAATACGAGATGCTTAGGATCACCGAAAATGCTCGTTTTAACCGTTACTTGTATAAACCAAGAAAAAATAATTTAGGTTCAAATAACCGGTATTAAAAATGATTAAAAATATAGACAAATTTCTATATATTAACGTTAAATAATTAGAATGACTTACATTTACTTCACTGAAATTGTATTTGCTTTTGTTTTCTTAACAAAATTTGGAATACCCCCAGAGATCAATCGTTAAATCTTATCTTTAAAACATTTAAATCATCTTTTAAATTTTAGAGGACAAAATTGCTTATGTACAAACACAAGAAATATTAATATTAAAAAATATTCAGTAAGTTTAGTCTGTTTAGTATTGGCTTTCATATTAAAATCCTTACACTTCGCCTCATAATACTCAGTGCGTTTAAAGTTTTTTGATCGTCAAAGTTTTTTTTTTAAAAATACAGTCAATTGAAGAAGAGCATCCTCAGCCTGACTGTAACTCTGCTAATGCTTCTTGACTGTCATCTTCATCTTCATTTGCACTTTCACTTCTGCGACAGGTAGAGCTCGTCACATCTTGAATAATGTTTTCATCTGTTAATATACCTGAAGTCAACACTTCACTGTCGACATTAACATAGTCATCTAAATTTTCACATTCATCAAATGTGTTCAGACTTTGTTTGAAACGACTTCAAAATAAACACGACTTTTCATTTCTTTGAAAGATAAAGGAAAAAGGCAAATGTGTACTTGATTTTTCTAATCTCGTAATATCCGTGAAGGTCCTCGTATATAACGTGAAATTTTGCATTATTACAAATTAGAAAAAATTATTTCAAAACAATTTGTACGTTTTATCCGTGATCTCGTATTAACCGTGCTCGTATTAAGTAGGTTCTACTGTAGTTTGATTTGCCTATGTGTATGTGTGTGTGGTGGTTGTTGTGTTGAGCTTACTTCTATCAAAGAATATTATATCAGGTTGTCTCAGCTAATTTATATAAAAAAATGTTATTAGCACTTAAATAAATATCTATATAGTATATAAAACGCGTAGGTATGCGACACAAAAATCGACGATATTTCTACATTCCGAATGGCAACGTCTGCAACTACCAGATGTAAACATTAGCGGCCAACTGCGTGTGTGTGGTGGCTCGACGATAGCACGTAATTTGGTACAATTTAATTGCTATATTTTACTCATGAATAATTTTAATTTATTCATTTGTTCTGTGGTGCTCCATGGTATAAATTTTCCGATTACATTTTAGAAAGATTAATTACTAATTAAATATTCAATGAATCACGTTAACTTATGCATTGAATCGCTTCGAAGCAGCAAACGTCATAGCAAACTCTGATTGGCTGCGTAAGCAGTTATTAGCCATAGCCAGACAGATGGGAGTCAGAGGTTCTTAAGTTTTTTCGGTTTGTTTGTTTTAGTCATTTGTCAGCTTGCCTGATGTGGTTAAGCTGAGGCGATTGCTCCCTCATTTGCGATTTATCACAAATTCTTTTAGACCTCTCGAGATGTTTAAAGTTGATTTTATCAAAGCAGGTTCGCGCCATAATTTAAGTATGTTGTGTATGTCGGCGTAGTCTGCCTATACTATTACTTTGTGAATAAAGTTGTTAAGTTTGTTAATGAGTTTAGAGTGATTAACTTGGCTTCTACAATATTGGTGGTATACACGAGCCACCATAGTTCCATCGGTTTTTCTAAAAGTTTTAGGAATATCATAGTAAAATATTATTAATTGCATTATAATACCTTAATAGTAAGTAAGAGTTAATTTTCTACGCTTTTTTTAGCACTTGCTGAATTTTTACTCCATTTTATAAGTAAAGAAATTTTCTCAACAATTTTTTAATTTGATATGATGAAGTGTAGATATCTGAATTGTGAACAATAGTACATAAAGAGGGTGATGTAATCCACACTATATTTTAGTACTTACTGAATTTTTACTCCGTTTTTTTTAAGTGAAAAATTTTTCTCCAATAATTTCTTATTTGATGTAATGATAAAGTGTAGATATCTTAATTTTGAAAATATTACATACAGAGAGGGATGTAATTTTTAAAATCACTGGTGTTGGGTTTCTCAGTCTTATTTTTAACTGTGTTCTGAAGTAATGGAAATTCACATTTTTTTTTAATCACTATGTTTTGGAATCAGCCTTATAAAGAATTTTGTAATGATTATAAATTTTTTGACTGAGATCCCGCTACCACTTAATAACGTATATTTATGATGACAGGTAACGTTCCTTATATATGTTTCTTTCAGTTGATTTGTTTTGCAAAAGAAATTATGAAGCTAAAAGCGACCATGCTGGTCGCACAGCGGCTAGTTTAATTTAAAATATCTGAAAATGCTGAATTTGAAATCAATGCAAGAAAAGCATAAACCTTTGTCACAAAATCAACTTTTTGCTGATGTGGTTGAATGATGTCCAATATTCAAAAGGCATATCGCAATCCAACAGAGTCGAAAGTTTTCATAAAAGGACTCGAACATATAGGAAAATATCGTTCATACTAGATGGGAAACAATGTTTAAGTGAAGAACGATCTGTGCTAAAGAATTCATTATTCTCCCAGAATCTTGAAAGTTTAGAAAACTTTCATAATTTACTTACTGTTCCCGTTTTTATGAACTCTTTATGAAAGGCAATCTACAAGTGAAAATTAAAATGCCTATTCAAAAGCATACACATATTTGTGTGGTCTTGGTTCTATTCCGTACCTTCTCCCACCCTCTATTACCTCATAGAGAGACGGATTTAACATGCCCCTATCCGACTTAGACATGGATGTATTTGATGGTGCTTGTCGAGATTCGAACCGGGTACCCTCAGCACCGGAAGCCGACGCGCTACCACTAGGCTGCCTCGAGCCCACAATTCTTTTTGTTTGACACCATTCTATCAAAATTAAGAGATTAACACTTATTTTGAATAAAGCCACAGATATCCCCTTCAAATTAGAGCCTGGATTGGCTAGATGAAGTATAAAAGAAGAAAACCGGACCAGTGGGAAGAGATCTAGTTCAGTCCATCTTTGAGAGGAGTTTCGCGGTTCAGTTTTGAAGCAAGTTCAGCGTTGAAGAGAGGTAGAGTACAGATTGTTCAGTTCTGCTAAACGAGCACGATAATGTGTGATTGGGATCGCGAGTACCTCTGTTATGAAACTTTTACTCAATAAGTAGTGAATGTTAATAAAGATAAGGCACCATATTCATGTGTATTAGGCTTGAATTATAGCTTGTTTCTTTTAAGTTAATGGTACAGGAACCGGATAAGCTCCAAAGTATTGTTAAATTACAAATATGTTGTCTTCGAAATAGAGTTTTTAACATAAATGAATATATACCGGTCATTACAAAGAAAAGCCTCAAAATAACTTTAACTTTAGGTGGAAGAGCCTAAGCAAAACATGCTAAAACAGAGGAACAGTACAGATTTTGTTCATTTATTTGACAATTATTTTAAATTTAGTTCAAATATATCATCAGTGTTTTTATGGCAAATAGATAACTCACGCATAAATATTTTTTTATATGGTGTATTTTTCAAAACATAAAATGATATTAACTGGTGCTTTTTTTCTTAGTAATGTCACTAAATATCTAATTTTGCATGGAATATTTAAAAAAAAAATTTCCTTTTCACTCCATGGACAAATAAATTCAGTTTAAGGAAGTAACATTGTACAAAACATCTGAAAATACTCAGTTTGAGGAATGATATTAGTTTCGTAAAATATTTTTCTGTAATCTTCTAAAATTATCACGAAAAATTGTAAATTTAAGAAATAAAAACAATTTGACGGCTCATAAAATGTAATATAAAAATTTAGCCATTTATGCGTTTTAAAGCTTTTATCTTTCAGATATGCAATTCTTTATCAAGTTGCATGATTTAGACCGATACGTTTATCATAAATGTAAACGAGTTTTGGAAAGGAAATTTGGATCGAAATAACAAGATATGAAGTTTAAGTATGGAGCCAGAAGTTTTGAATGAACTTTTACTTTAGTTTACTTTATCTCAAATGGTATTCTCTTTTATGATACTGTAAAATCTTTCACAGCTAAAATCGGGGAAACTTGATAGGATAGCTTCAACTATTATTTTCTTATACCTAAAACTGTGATACAAACTTTGATGGGGTGATATTTTGTAAATCCTTCCATAGTGAGCTTAGACTCATTTTGCTTAACGAAAAAACAGAAAAGAGAATTTATGATATAAACATCAAAATATAAAATTTTCCTTGCTTGCATACCGTGATTTTTGAGTGTTATTTCTTTAAAAATATGCCTATACAAATCCATAGAAGTTTGTTTATGTTAAAAAACTAAAAGTGTACTTAAACCTTTAAACGTACGTTTACTATTGCTTACAGTTTAATAAAATAATTAAACAGAATTTGTTTAATACAGAAGAACATATTAAAGAATTACGACTGTAAACATTTTAATACTTAACAAAACATTAACAAGTTAATTTAAAATGAAAAAAAATGATAATAACAAAGCAATGCAATTTTACTTGACATAGTAACGATTTTTAATGAAAAGATTTTAAAAATTACGTTAATAGCATCTCAAATGCGTAATAACTAAACTGCAGTACTCGATTTGCAATAATCTTATCCTCTTGACAGTCCGGCCATTTCAGTTCACCAAAAAGGTTTCCTTCTATAAGGTTTTTAAGGAAGTTAGGCTAATATCAGCGAACAAACATAAAGCACGAATCGTAGAAGATACCGAAAACAGGAATAAATAGTTAAACATCCGTAGAAGTGAAGAGGTTTTTATTTCATGGTAGAAATTGCGGGTTACCACGTATGCTCAGTGGTACCTAATTATCCTTTTCTCGGTAATGTAAGAGATTAGTTACTACTGAAAGATACCATGGACAAGTGTGTAGTTGAACTATGAACTCCTTCCTAAGTTTTTGTATAATATCAAGAGCCTGTAAGTATTATAGCTGAGAATTTTAGACCCTGGGCATCTCTTTGGTCATTTTCATATGACAATCTTTATCTGTTGGGCTAAGGAGATATTAGTATCAGTTGCCTTTTATTTTTCATAAGTTCGTACTCTAAGTTCTTGTTTGTTTAAGCAACAATGCGAACGTGTTCAAATTTGCTCGTATGCTTTGTAAGATTACTATATCTATGTTTATTGTACTTTCACCAGTATAAAAAAAATTCGGATGCTATTGTGGCTTTGCAATCGGTTCTTGTGTTATGCGCATTTGTTCATTAACTACTTCGTTCGAATAACTGGAGTTACCTTATTTTTGATTCTAAATAACGCCAGTGTACCAGTTTTTACAGTAAAAGCATTAACCAGCTTATCAACGCAACCGAATTAGTAGAATACCCAAGCTTTTTGACGACTTTCCATTAACCAACCCAACTGGGGTCGTCCGCATATTATTATTAAAAATGAACTAGCTATTTTTTGGCACCCGACAACCGCCCAGAGTATATCGGGTACCATAAAGCGATATTTTAATTTGCATATTAGCCAAAGTTATACTTAATTACCTTCCGGCACCTCCCCGTGGGTTTTTGTTGCAATATAAACTGCCAACGTCAGGGGTTATGTGGTGTAGTGTTATTGCACTCAGCGAAAAAGAAAGTATGTTATGGAATGGGGATAAAGAAAGTTGGAGTATAAAAGATAGTATGCAAGAATAGCGCTCAATAATTGGAAAAGAGGTGCAAGAAAAGTACACCAGATTGATTAATACAATTAGTGCTTCTAAATGATAAGTTGAAACAAAAACAAAAAAACAAAACAAATGAATGAGGACATTTAGGAATTAGTTAAAGCCACGAGTGTACAACAAAAAATCATACAATAATTGTTGGGACAGATCCATACATTAGAAAAAAAGTAAGAAATCAAGTTACGCGGAAGTTGTAAAAAAAGGTTACGAAATAAGATCAAGATCAAGAAAGAGGGGAGAAGGTGAATCACACGTTTTGACGATCATGCTTAAAGACAACCAAAAGTCGGATATTACTAAAAACGAAGTTCAAGATTTAATTAATCCAGGGAAATAAAAATAGAAATAAATACATGTAGGGAAATTGGGAAAGGTACAGACAAAAAGAAAGATATTGATAAATCGATGGCAGAATTAAAAGAAATAGATAAATTAAATGACAAATACAAAATTGATAAACCGATGAAAATAGACCCTCAAATCATCATATACGGAGTCAACGAAAAAGAAGAAATGAATTGAACAAAACGAAGAACTAAAAAATGCAAAAATCATCATTATAACAAAATATAAAGATAAATATGGGAAAAACTGGATACTCAGTATGAAAAGTGAAACTTTAAAGAAAATCCAAAAATAAAAGAAAATTACACTTGACTGGCAAAGGTACAATTCGAAAGAATGTCTGAAACGAGTGATTTGTTTTAGACGCGAAATACTGTCAAAATCCAAAAATGTGTCAAAAATGCTCGAAAGAGAGAAATGAAAGAGACTGTTTCATTAAGTTAGTCTGTGGACGCTGTATAAGATATAATGAGAAAAAGAATGCCAATCTATACTCTAAGTATCCAGCCACCGATCCTAAGTATCACCGCTTTTCTGTAGAGATTGAGAGGATAACTGATTCTCTAGTGGCAGGGAACCGTGTGGTACCATGGCCGGTATGATGTTTCGTGCCAGTACGGTTTGACGTTCTCTTGCTTCGTTGTTCTCCATTATCCATTCCCAGAATCGTAGGAAAAGGTGCCGACAAGTGCCCCGCATTCTCCGAAGACATTCCATAAAAAATAACTTGGGATACCAGCTTTAAGTTGTTGGTAACCTTTAGTGAACACTAAAACTTATAATATCTTACAATTTTGACATTTTACGAGGGTTGTAAATAAAGTAATGGCAACATACCCAAAAAACTTTTTTTAATGTACGTTCAAACAAAATTACATTACATTCCTTCAATATAATCACCAGCAAAGTCATGTACCTTTTGCCAGATGTCAGGAAGCCGTAGGATACCGTTGGCAAGGTGTTGTGTTTTGATGTCAGCGACGGAGCGCCCTAATGCTCGGATCACAGACGGCACGTCGGGAAAATCTGATGCCTCGACAGGGTTCTTTCATATTAGGAAAGAGGCCGTGTCAGGGGAGTACGGAGGGTGTTCAAATAACTCCCGAGTGCAGATGGTGCTGTAGCCACGGGCAACCTTGATTTTAATCCCCGACCACTGATCACTTTTTGCAAACATGATTTAGAGCGGTACAGACGACACTGTCCACTTCAACGTCACGCAGCAACTACCCCTTCTACTGGATCTACGGTTTTATGTACTCTACAGCTCCACCTCACTCCTCCGATATCCTGTTTGAGCATGCCCGATGTTCTACGATTTTTTTGGGCGACGTTGCCACTAATTTATTTACAATCTTCGTATTTAACATTATCTGCGATATAGAACCTCATAAAAATCATTTACCGAAATTATGATTTTTGTTGCATTTATCAGCTTGATTTCAGCGACGGACTAACGAGAATTAAAATAAATAAAAAATAAAGGGTTTATAAATATATTGCTTTATAACCAATGCGGTGTTCAAATATTACTTTCTCGCCCGACTGTTTAAAGATGAGCCTGTTAATAAATGCTTAGTTTTCTACTTACTGCAGTTATCGAAAGACGTGTCAAAAGCAACATCCTCCAGTTTCTGGTGTTGCGTCAGCAAAGTGCCTTCTAGTAAAGAAGTCAAACTTCCATAAACATCGTCTGTAAAAAAAGAGAAGAAAATTCTTGAGAACCAGCGGAAATTTAAAAATGGATCGAAGAGGCGACAGCAGTTCCTTAAGATCGTTTACATCTCAATTACTAGAAAGAAAATATTTATTTTAATCTTCGAAAATGTGCTTCATTTCGATATTACATTCATCTCAAGCCGTTCTCTTTCTGTGTATTCTTATAGTATGGCTCGTATTCCTTTCGGAGGTTTTAAGAGGGATTTTTATTTTCATTTTCTGTTCTATGCAAGTCAAGGAAATGCAATATCTCTAAACATCTTTTAAATCCTTTCTCTGTCTCTGATTTCTAAGGCAGAAAGGCAATGCGTTGCTGAAATCAAAATAAAACCAGAGAATGTTTTTTTCTCTGATAGAAAGCAGTTTAAGAATCTTAATCGATATGAAACTAGCTACAAACTTGTTTACTTTCAATTTTACTTTTAAAATGAGAAATATATCCAAAGAATCTGCATCTTAGATGATTAAAGTTTAAATGTCATAGATTCTTGAATAAAATATCAATAGCATAAATTATCCTTTAGCAGTGAAGTAATTTCTCTTGTTTCCAACACGGCAGGCACTTTGTCTATTACGAATTTATCCTATACCCACCTCGAATTTTTTAACTTCTTTATTATGGGAGCAAGCCATAGGTGACCCAACGTAACTCCCCAATTCCAGCCTTGTCCTCGGACAAGCGGGAATCGAACCCACAACTTGGCGGGAGACGCCTATGGGACAAACTACTATGGACAGCCCCGAAGCCCTTTCTGTAAAATATGGTTTTTTACTTAATAATCATTTGTGATACGTAACTAAATCTAACTTATGAAATGATTTCACTCTTGAATAAACTATGAAAAATTCAGATAGTTCTGCCTCTAGAAAAATATGTAGTTTAAAACATATACATATTGAAATTTCAATGAGAATCAATATAGTCAAATGACAATATATATAATCATTTTTATTCTTATAAAACACGTTATAAAAATTTATCTCAACTATCTCTATTAGTCTACCAGTAATTATTCAAGTTTTGCCAAAATAATTAGTGTATTACAACCATGATATGCAAAGTGATGCATATATGGGGCATCACTTAGCATACCATGATATTATAATGCATAAAATGTGCTATGATATTAGTTTTATTATTTTAACTTGTTTTCTATAATTAATTCCTAAACGCAACTTATAGAGATAAACAAACTGGTAAGATTTAGAAAACCCATGAGTAAAATGTTTATGATAAATTTTCTCCTTGGAAGTTTGTATTTTTGATTAAGAATTATTCGAGCAATATGTAACTAAAATTAAATTATGAATTAATATGTTTTTCTAATAAACTATAAAAAAATTCAATTTTTCTGTCACAAGAAAAATATAGTAGTATAAAATGTAATACAGGGTCACATGTAATACAGTTTGGACACATTTCGAAATCTCATAATTCTGAATTCAATTGAGCAAACGCAATAATATTCTTTTCGAACAACTTGGCAAGTGTCCAAGATTTCGAAATGTAACTGGTACGCAACCGTGACGTTGAACGTTGCTCAGAAGTGATGAGGTGGAAGAGGTCTTCGTTCGGCTTTCCGTCAGTGCAAAGGCGACCGCTCAGGAGAAAGCTCAATGTGTGTTGTGGTTAGCGGAGTAAAAATCTGTTAAAGCAGTCCAGGTAAATTACCGCCGTGTTTATCGCAAACGCTTTCTCCTGAACGGTCGCCATTGCACAGACGGAGAGCCGAACGAAGACCTCTTCCACCTCACATCGCTTCTGCGCATGCGTTCAACGTCACGGTTGCGCACCAGTTACATTTAGAAATCTTGAACACTTGCCAAGTTATTTGAAAAGAATATTATTGCGTTTGCTCAATTTATTTTAGAATTATGAGCTTTCGAAATGTGTCCAACCTTTTTCGATGACCCTACTATCCAACTTAAAACCCTCTGGAAACCTTCACTCAGTTTGAAATTTATTCAAATTTAACTGTTAAAAGTTTTTAATACTTATTGTATTCCTTTCTGGTAGAGCCTTCAACGACCTATTTTAATCTAAAGGTACTTTCTTAAGTTATGCAAATCATGATTATCGCCTGATGTTTATTCAGATGCATGATATCGTTACATTATATTTAATATTAATAATAAATCAGTTTTGGATATTCTTTTATGACGAGTAGATGTTGTCATGAAGGACTTTATTGTGATGGACATTATACTTTATTTATACTTTAATTTTTGTCTACTTTTGTACCTTACTTGTATACCTGAAGTCAATCTTCAAATGACTCTTTGAGATAACAAGTTCAATCTCAATCAAACAGATGGTAGAAGAAATTCCCTTTAATACATACATTATGTTTACGCTTTTATGTTCATGTAGAGTTTACGTACATACATAATACTTAATGTATGTGTTATTTATAGTCAGCATGTCATTATGGAATACAAAAAGTGCATAAGTTTGTTATCAAATTTACACAACATTTTAGAGAAGATAGAAATGTTCAAGCATATGAAACTCATGAGATTAAACTTAATGAGTTTTTCTCCCTTGGGATTGTATTGCACATTTCGGTTTGTAGTAAAATATCTCTTATTCCCTTTAATCCCAATAAATACGCAATCTATATGATCATATATCATGGATAAACTTATTGTGTAGAGTGTGTGCATATAAATTCCTATTAGAATTTTAACAACATTTAGTTTCAAATTCAACGTGATATAATGGTAAATATTTATAACGTGTAAAAAAAAATGAAATGTTCCTAGTTGCATAAAAAAGAGACTTTTTAAATGAAGCCAAAATGCTAAAAGGACTGAAGAATGGATATATGATAATAAAAAATCATTCCTCAAAGTCTACGGAAATCTACTTTTAAAAATTGTTATTTGTTATATGGAAACACAAGCAATAAAATCTAAAATTATTAGGAATTTAAATGTTGCTATATACTTTATTTAATGCTATTTTAATATATTTACTTGTTCGCAGCATTTAAATAGGGACAACTTTTTCATGGGATTTTCAAATACAAGTCAAATCGTGAAAATTCTGTATGAATTAAACTAAATTAATATTATTTTTTAGGCTATAATGTTATACATAAGCATTACATTAGCAAAGTACGAGTAAATATTTAGATGGAAGATAAAGAAAAAGGTAATGTTTCGAAAATTACAGCGACCACGGCTCTCGCTTATACGCCCTGTCAAACTACTGACCGGTAACTACGTAGCAAAACCTGTATAGGCAGTCGACGGTAGATTTCCTAAGTTCGGAGCAGCTCATTTTTATAGGCCTGGGCGCCGGACGGACATTACTGATCTGCCGATCAAATTGGGCGACCCTGGGCCCCTAAAGAAAAAGTTAAAATTCCTGCAGAACGTGAAGCTTTGAAAGTTGTTTGCGAACTATTAATACAGGAGTTAAAAAATCCTTTAAAAAACTCAAACAATATAAATAATAATAATAATAATAATAATAATAATGATAATAATAATAATAATAATAATAATAATGGAATTTAAATAAAAGTAAAAAATGTTGAATGTAGGTAGAGTAGCAACAATTTATTGTATCTTAAAAATGTTGTATTTTAAAAATGATATTGAAACATTACTTGTTACAAATTTTTTAATAAACATTGTTCAGTAAAAATAGAAAAATTTATATATTTTTTGCTTTAAATAACATCAAATTAACACTGAAATAGAATTAGCATAATTATTTACATCGATTCAGATGAAGGAAAACAAATAGATGAAATTAAGGAATCCAAGCTGTCATCTTTAGGATATTTTTCAGCAGGTATTGTTCATTTCCTGGCGTTGTAGGTCTTCCGTGGTGGTTTTCTGCAGTTCACATAATTATGGGGGATAGCTCTCAGGCTGAGGAGGTTCATTGTTGTAATGACACGGAAATTGGTAGGCAGACGGACTAGAGGGGTAAGCCTTAACGTCTTCCGATGGAAAATATGATTTTTTTTCATATGCTATCCTTTGGAAACAAGGGTTTGGATTTTCATTTGGAGTGCTAAAGCTCTCCAAGCCTCCATATTGTTAAGTTGTTCGGCTAAACTTCGACACCAAACATCAAACTCTGTCTCCGTTGAAAATTTTGAATGTATGGAATCCAGGGCCCGGTTTAGAAAATTCTTGACTATAGGCACAACTCGGGATGGGGGCCCCCTAACACTGATGTGGGCGTAAACTTTCCAAAATTGACCCACAAAATTATAATCATGAATCATTGTGAAAGTACCATTTTACCAAGATTGGCTATTTGAAGCGTAGAAATCTAGAACATTATCAAATAACAAAAAGCAATACAACATATTAACTTCGTCATTAAAACACTAATACAATGCACCGAGAAAAACTTATTGATCTCTTATATACACTATAACATACATATGATGAACTATACATATACATATGATGAACCAATCAATCAAATTTGAAAGGATATATATATATATATAAAATTGCTATAAAAAAGGTAAAATAAAAAAAAATTGAATTGGGAATTTTTTCTTTTAAAATACAATTTTTTTTTTTTTTTTGGGGGGTGGGGGTGGTGCAACATTCGGGGGGTTCTACCAGGCCTAGTGGAAAATCGGGACCTGTTGGAATCCAGCTTTTGGATTGCTTCTGTAATGTGCGAAGGCGGAGTACATCTATCTTGAAGGCGTCTTTTTTCGATGAACTAGCCTGATGCGAAGTAGGAACTTTTCACCTGTCCTCCTTTCATTCGACGAGCTACCGGCTGGATGGTCATCAATTTCAGAATTTTTTTCATCTAGCCGCTTTGATATTGCGCCACTTCGAACTTTTAAATCCAAATTTGATTCGGTTATATTCATTTCCGGGTTCTTTTTTTAAAAACGAATGCACTATTGAAAACCATGGAACCCTAGGTTTATATAACTCATCAGTAGAGGCTCCGGATTTCTTCGAGTTAGCATTTTTTTAAAATTTCATGTTAATAGGAAGATTTAATGTTTTTTTTATTTTTTGTGCCACTTCATGGATTATACGGACGGATAGTGGCCTACCGAGATTGTGGATTATCTTTCAGGGAAATCGGTAGTCGTGTTGGACGAAACCACACAACTGTAATGCGGATATGTGATCGTTGGATGCAGGAGGGTACGACGGACCGGCGTGTTCGATCGCATCCACCTCAGCGCACCATTTCACGTGATGACAGGCAAATTGTGCGCATGGCAGTGACGGATCGCTCAGTCACATCACGAACCATAGCACAGCACATGCAGTCTGTAACGCATCATCCAGTGTCTGCGCGTACCATTCGACGCCGTTTACAGCAGAGTGGTCTGTCCGCAAGACGTCCATTGCTTTGTCTACCCTTGACGCAGAACCACAGACGTCTCCGCCGCCAATGGTGCGATGACAGAAGGATGTGGACGGCAGAATGGAATGAAATTGTCTTTACTGACGAGTCACGCTTCCGTCTGCAACACCACGATGGTCGCATTTGAGTCTGGAGACACCGTGAAGAGAGGATGCTGAACAGCTGCGTTATGCACCGCCACACTGGTCCTGCACCGGGTATTGTGGTATGGGGCGGTATTGGATATCACTCTCGCACACCTCTAGTACGCATTGCCGGTACTTTAAACAGCCAGCGCTACATCTCCGAGGTGTTGGAGCCAGTTGTCCTTCCTTACCTTCAGGGCTTGCCCACAGCCATATTTCAACAGGATAATGCGCGACCACACGTGGCACGCATCGTCCAACGGTTCTTCGTCAATCGCCAGATTGAATTGCTTCCCTGGCCGCCTCGCTCTCCGGATCTTTCGCCGATAGAAAACATGTGGTCCATGGTTGCTCTACGATTGACCCAGATTCCATCCCCATCTGCCACAGCAGATTAACTTTGGCAACGTGTGGAAGCTGCTTGGTCTGCTGTACCCCAAGAACTCATCCAAAGTCTCTTTGAATCAATGCCGAGGCGTGTGGCAGTGGTGATCTCCAACTATGGCGGCTACTCTGGCTACTGATTTTGGCAGGAACCACACTTCACAGAAGTCTATAAATTTAATCATTTGATACTTGGTCAACATGTTATCTACAAAATAAATTTTGTTGTGATATCTCTTGTCTTTCTTGGTGTTGCAATTTGGGTGGCCAGCAGTGTATGTACTTCATTACATTCTTATTACTATAAAAACATACCTGAAAAATTTTATAGACATATCAGAATTATATTTTGAGTTATTACAACAGTCGCGTACATTTTCGATGGAAAATAAGTTCTCAGAATTCACAATTATAGTTTTCACTTCTGTTGAAATGGACAGTTGCTGTTCTGTTTAAATCACTTTCATTTCATATCTAGTGATCGTACAGGTAAAATAAAAGCAGATTTAGATATAAAAATTCACATTTTTTAAGAATCAGGGATAAAAAAAGAATTGGGAGTTTTATCAAAATCGACGTTTTAAACGTAGTCAGATACCCTAAGTTAATAAAGCTGACACGTTGAATTTTGTAAAAGTAGATAGTGGCGGAAAATCAGAAGGGAAATAAAATTATACAAATGAAGCGTGTTTACACTGCCACTAATCTATATATATAAAACTGTTCCGTAACTGACTGACTGACAGATATCGCAAAAACCAAACCGCTGGACCTAAAGGGCTGAAATTTTGCATGGCAATTCTTCTCATAGTGTAGGGGTGCACTAAGAAAGATTTTTGAAAAATTCCTCTTAGATTTTTAAAAATTAAATTTTTAAGCTGTTTTTGTAACGTTCTTTAAAGTTTTAATTAAAAATAATAATTTGAGGGTCATAAAATGTATATCACAAGAAAGATCATAAAAATTCCTTTAAAATGAAATCTTTTTCGAATCTTTACCTCCATTTTCTGATTTTTGGTGAATTTTTAAAGATTAATTGCTAGAATTTAATTTATTAAGTGGTGATCACGTGGTTTCTTTTATTTTGTGATACTTTAAATTAATTTTGCATCACGTGCATAACAACGAAATAAATTGACAAAAATTATTTTGTTTTTCTTTCTAATGCGGCAGACGATTGGACATTATCCAAAAAAATATTAAAATACAGTAAAAGAAATTTTCCTCAAACTGTACTATATTCTTTAGTATGTTCTATTATATTTAATTTGAATATTTTATTCTACATTATTTTGTCTATAAAAATATCCGTTACGATTTATATATATATATATATATATATATATATATATATATATATATTTATTTTCGCATTAATTGCATACACTGACCGTTGTATTTATTATATATATATACAGTCGAATCTCCATATATCGAACTTCCCTATATCGAAATTTTCTATATATCGAAGTCTTAGCAAGTCTCCACGTTCATTACATAGAAAAACTGTTTCTATATATCGAAAAATTCTCTATATATCGAATTTTTTTTCAAGATTTTATTCCACTTTAGATCGAAGATTTTATTCCACTTTAGATCGTTTTCATCACGAAAAATGAAGGTCAGGGGGAAAAGAAAGTTTAGTGATGGTCACTACGAACCCTAAAGTCAGCTGGGGTTCGGGGGTGGACAAACAGGTTTTTGTTCCGTTCTGGAATTCCTAAATCCCCCAAATCTTTTTCAAATTTCAGTTGAGACCTGTCCTGTAGTAAAATCAGTTTCTCTCTATCCCTTTTGTCTGATGGTTGTTCCTCACTCCTACATCTGCTTAGTTTCAATGAAAATTGTTCAAATCAAAGTAGTGTTTTATAAATTCGTTTTGAACTTTTGCTTTTTCTCTCGAAGTAAATGAATCTGAAAACATTTCCAAGCCATCGAAAAAAGAAATGCGAGAGGCGTTTGAAACAATACATCATGAACTTCAATTCGCGGAAAATGTCCCTGATGAAGGTTTTAGTGGACTGAATAAATGCGATATATATCGAAAATATATCGAATATTTCTTTGATGAATTTTCCGCAAAGCTGGCTGTTCAGCAAGGCATTCGTTGTTTTTTTAAAAGAATGTAACTGTGATCATTATAACCGCTGTCTGGATTATTGTTTTTTAAAAGGTACTCAATAAATCTTTTATATTAATTCATTTTTTAATTATTAACTTTCATTTAATGTGATTCGCATGTAAATTAGAAATGGAGTTTCGTATACGAAAATTAACTTTAATTTTAATGTTTTAGGAGAATTATCATAAAACTAAGATCAATTCTATATATCGAAATTTCTATATATCGAATTTTTTTCCGACAATTTGCTACTTCGATATATGGAGGTTCGACTGTATATATATATATATATATATATATATATATATATATTGTGACGTCACGACAAGGCTAAACTCTCGAAGGCATTTTGAAAAAATTTCACAACTATTGGATCCATAACAAAGAAAGACAGAGTCCTAAATAAAAGGCGAAGCCAATTTTTAAAACAGAAACTTAACGAGGAAATTTATTTACAAACACAAAAAGTTTAACATTTATGGTTACAACATATTCAATTTAACTCTATGCAAATCTACACTGCACGCTCCCGGACCCATAAGTCGCAACACAGGAGCTTAAAAAAAACACGTCCACACAGGGCAGATTCTATGCAGCGTCTCTCCAATTCTCCAACTCTCTGCCTATCTCTTCTGGCATTTTCTTTCTCGGCGACCCTCCCAATTCCACGAAAATGCATTTGTTTTTCAGAGAGGGGCCGGCAGCATATTTCCTACCCACGCTTGGATTCAGGTAGGGAGAGATTTAGAGCGTGCTGATTGGACGTTAAATTCACTGACGTAAATAGTTCTATTTAGGCCAGTGGTTGGACTATTGGTTACAACGCGCTTGCAACATGTCGGTATTTTCCGAAGAAATTCTTCGATTTCATTTAAAAATGAGGTTGTGTCAAATGAAAATAATAAAGTTATTTATCAATCTAATGTATGCAGTTTAGAAGAGAGCAAGCAGTGGGTTAAACAATTTGGAGAAAATACGAATACAAATTGGAATTCAATGTTGGAAAGTCCTTCAGCTGAAAAGGTGCAAGAGGCAGCTTCAACCGAGGAAAATTTTAAAATCGATCAGAAAGAGGAACACGAAGATGATTGAAAATCATATGAGGAAAAGAAAGATCTATTGCTGAAAGAAATTTTAAGTCATATAACAAAAAATGATGAAATACATAAATCCTCTTTAAGTGGACTCACTAAATATCTTAAGAGACTAAAAAATGTCAAATCTTCTGGAAGTTGGGAATCTTTTTTGCTTCCATTGCAAGGCGTTCTGCCCAAATTACTAGGGGTAGTAAACGTTTGCCTGTTGGGAGACCAGCTGGTGCTCCATCAAGCAAAAAAAGGAAACATTCCTTAGAACTAAACATCAGATTAAATCAACCGAATGCAAAGAGGCATTAAGCACAATATGCATAACTTTTTTTTTCATTTTTGAACTTTGAACAGAAATTTGCAAATCTTTTGATCTTCTCTATATATTTTTTATGAACTTTGCATTTATTTTTATACCTGTTACATGCATTTATTTTTATACCTGTTGCATTTTAAAGCTTTGTATAGAAATTTGTAAAAATTTTATCACCCTTCTATATTTTTGGGTTTTTTTTATACATGTATTATATATATTTTATAGCTATTACATGCTATTAAATAAATCCTCAAATCAGAGGTTTGTTTTGTAGTTTATTTATTGATTAAATAAATAACGAATTAAAGTAAAACTATTTTGTAAGTATAAAATATTTAATTCTAATGAACTCATAAATCTTTTTCAAAATTGGCAAAAAACACTCTTACAATGCAATTTATGTAAACTGTGTATTGTTATTATTTTTTTAATGAAATTTTAGTACAGCATTCATACACGGTAAATTTACTTTATACATTTTAATTTTTAAAAGTATTATGTGATTCTATTATCTATTATTATTGAATTCTATAATGCTCTTAAATCCTTCTATACCTTTATTATTTCTAATTATCGCATTGTATGGAAAATTTAGCATTACAAAATAATTTAATACACTTGTATAATAGCGCATAAATCGAGGTAAAACATTTTGTCTTAAGCAATTAAAGAATCAATTGCAATGTAATGATATTTCATGCATATGCAGAAAGTAATCTAAATTATAATTATAGAGATAGATGGCGCCACTAAATTTTTACAAATTTCAGAGCAATGCAAAGAAATAGAGGAATGAGGCCCTTGACGTTAAGGAACGGTGCGTCCAATCAGCACGCTCTAAATCTCTCCCTACCTAAATCCAAGTGTGGGTAGGAAATATGCGGGCCGGCACCCAGTTGATGACAATTTCTTCGTAACGCCGAACTTTATCGCATTCCCGTGACAAAAGTCGCAGAGCTATCGCTAGGGCAGACAGCTTTATGACGGAGGTGAAAACATCTTCATTTTTTCCAAACAGTTACCCTCACCACTTGTTAGGGAAACCGCCCGATAAACACACAGCTGTGTGTCGTGCACTCTATGGGGGTCTTGGGAAAAATAACCCCATTATTTCAGTACGCTACAATATATATATATATATATATACACACACAGATCACATGTTGCATTCCCACCTTTTATTTCTTCCTACAATTTCCTAATTCGATATATTTTGATCTTATTTATAGTTGACTAGCTGAATACCCGTGCTTCGCTGCGGAGTACATTCAAATTAAATACAACAGTCAATTTATACAATGCCAAAAAATTATATATATATATTTAATTTTTTTTGCCATTAATTGCATACATTGACCGTTGTATTTAATTATAATTTATGCAATGCCAAAAAATTATATATATATATATGTATATATAATTTTTTTTGCCATTAATTGCATACATTGACCGTTGTATTTAATTTGAAAGTACTCCGCAGCGAAGCACGGGTATTCAGCTAGTCAGCTATAAATAAGATCAAAATATATCAAATTAGGAAATCGTAGGAAGGAATAAAAAGGTGGGAATGCAACATGTGATCTGTGTAGGCATATGATCTGTGTCAACAAGTGTATCAACATATGATCTGTGTCAACATGTGAAGTGAAGGAGTGGCGTTCGTCGTAGTGAAGCGATGTATATTCTAGAAATGTCACATGTAATTAAGCAAGCTTACGTATGTCACACTACATTCAATCTCACGTCATTATAAATTCTAGCGCTTTGCCTTATGAGCACATGATCACTTTTGAAGGATGCTTGTACGAATATAAAAGATAAATCAAAGGGTTAGATAAACGGGATTCAAAGAGTTTATTCACCTGGAGTTGGCAATTAATTCACTGAGTTCAGCATGCCACATCCGAAATTCGAACTCAAAGCAATACAAATCGCACCTTTCTGCATTCAGAGTAGATGACCATTCTTGAAGATGGTTCTCACGAAAAGAAAAATTAAATCGTTAGCGACGAGGTTTCAGGGTTTCATTCAGACAGAAGTTTGAAGGAAATTTAAAGATTTATCTGAACTCAACAAAGTATGACAGCGTACAGATTACGGCAAGAAGAAAATTGTTATTAATATTCGAACAATATTCCCCCAAAGACGCAAAATAATTTTAAAACTGTTTTTAAGATTTTGTAACAACACTTTTGGTGATGGATGTCATAGTTTAATACCCACAAAGAAGCCCTGAGAAATAATTAATGGAGAACTCGATAAAACTTCTAAAGCCTTGAATGGGAATCCATAAAAATGGTCAGTAAAAGATGATCGGGGTAAAAGAGAAGTGTCCAGAAGTCAAATTGATTTATGTAGTTGGTGAAAAGCCTAAGAGATTGTATTTATTATATTTGACCCGAAAACGTTCCTACGAAAAATGTTTTTACACATTATTTTATGGCTCGACGCCGAAACACCGTTTCTTGAAGATAAGCGTGCTTAGGCATTGGAAAGATGGTCTAGAGCAATACATAAATCTAAATCCCTGTTGCTGCCTATTTTTATTGATTTTATGTCCGTGTTTTATATGATAACCGCGTCGTTAATTTCGCTTCTCGAACTGCCAGCGTTATTAATCGGTTATTAGAGTGCAAATGGGGAAATAAAGATGAGAAATATTGTGCTACACGAAGGTCTTAAAAGGACGAAACTGGACTAAATCATCTATTACGTGTTTAGATGAGCATAAAATTTTAGAAATTCTTTTTCGAATAAAATCTATATAGCAAATAAATATTATAATTCTCCCCCTTAATAACCTTAAAAATTACAAGATAAAAATAACTTTTTATATACCACGTTTTTAAATTTTCTGTTGAATCATATAAACTTGACTAAATTCTATGTATTAATAAATACTTTTTAAAATTTTTTTGATGAATTATTTTTAATCAATTTTTAGTCGTTTTCACTATCCACAGACTTTATAAACTGATAAATTTTATAATTATTTTTAATTTTTCGCACAATATTTTTGTAAACAAACTAAATTCACATGTATTCTGTTTTCAAAATCGTCAAACGCCGTTACGCAAAAAATCCGCTACCTTGCGGATTTTTTACGAACTAACATTCCATACAAAACAAAATTAACTGAAAATGAATTCAATTCTGATTAAAGATGGCTAAAAGTATTAAAAGAGCATTGTCATCGTGTTCTGAGCTATTCTTAAAGTTTCAAATGTCTAGCTAGTCGGGAAGTTAGTTAAAAATCGATTGAAGATTTGTACTGGACAAACACACAAACAAGAAAGCGAGTTAATAAAAACATGGTAAAAAGTGACATGACGCTTGTGTGTCACGATGAAAATTGCCAAAGCACATATAGGTTTTTTAGAAATATTTATATTCATACAATTTTTTATTATATTTGAAAAAGTTGTAAATTTTATTAGCCCGAAAAGAAATTCAGAAAATACAGACCCTCATTATAAGTCACAACAACTATCTAAAAACTAAGCCAAAATATTCTGATGGCACCATGTTTTAAAAAAATAATATTAGAAACTTTATCAAAGGAATTTTAATACTTTGGAAGATTTATCTTCCATATAAAAATGATTTTAATCTATCCTAAATTGAGAACGCGAATTTTATTGTGAATTCAGTCTCAGTTTAAGCAAATCTTTTAAAGAAAATGCATATTTCGAGTTATTCAACTCCATTTATTGCCAGATAGGATCCGTAGGATTTAAATTTGATGAAAAAAGTTTAACCATTTCGGAACAAATACATCAGGGCTTCAGCCAATACCGAGTTATATGATTCGTATCAGTGTTTTGATAAAATACAAGAGATTTAGAAAATTAAAATTAGCCCTCTATTTTACAAAGTTTGAGGTTTATAAAATAGCTAATTTTTTTATTCTAACGCATTGTACTCGTACCATGAACCGAGGACGAAATTTATTTATTGTGAATTTGTTTCTATTCTTTGAATACAAATGAGTTCAGTTTTACTATTTTGGCCTCGATTATTTTGTTTCGCTATTTTGTTCTCAGATTTGTATTATTCTCCCCGAATTAAAGAGTAAAAATTAACAAGGCAAAAATCTATTTAAAATATTATTATCTGGATAAATTGTGTCAGTCCTAATGTTTATTTTTAGATTCCGTGTATCACTGGAAAATACTTGTATGTTTCTCAATAAATTCTACAGGGTTATTCAATGATCATTCGGGTAGATTGTGTTGTTGTTGTTGTTTCTAATACCCCCTGGACAGAAGTAATTACAGACCAGGTCCATGAAGGCTAGCGGGCTGAGGCTTCGGTTTATAATGACACCACTAGGGTCGGAGTCCGATTTTGCCAGTTGCCCCCTCAATTTCTCCCCAGGGGGAGACATCTGGGGGATCATACCATCCCCACCAACTGACCTCGTAGAAGGACTTTCCGATCTACGGATTTAAAGTCCCTATATCCGGCCTAGGCATGGAGGTATTTAATGGCGCTTGACGAGATTCGATCAAAGCACCATCAGAACCGAAAGCCGATGCGCTACTACTAGGCTACCTGAACCCCACGGGTAGATTGTAAGGTTTCTATGTGAGCACACTTTTGATATTTTTTTACTCCATGTACTTTTATGCAACTATCAATTATTATGTTATTTTTAGCAAGACTTTTACCCTCCAGAATATTCTCACGTCTATTTTTCCATTTAACTTTTCTTTTTAAAAATTAATATTGTTAAACCTCATTTAATTATTAATTAAATTGTATATGGTATTTTATTTTAGAAGAATGTTATAGAATGGGGTTCATACAGACTTCCTCCACCCTACAAACCCCATAAATTAAGTGAAAATACACTAAATCTATGTTCATTAATACGCAATCATGGATCAGTTTCATTTTCGTCCACTTATTAACATTGACTAACGCGGAAACATCTAGATTAATTAAATCCGTTTATCAAAGGATGTTAATCAAAGCTGCAATTTCGTGAAGGTAAAAGTTTTAGCTTGACCAATTTAAGCTGCATTTATCCTTCCTTTGGCAAAACGCATATTTGAAATCGTGATTATCTAGATCTTAAATGAGGTTGAAAAACTGCAAAAGAATAAACGCTTAATGAAAACTAACTCTGCGTAGCGTATTTATCAACGCAAAGCTGATAAATTAAGGTATTCTTTGTGCATCATATCGTCTTCTGAAAGGTAAAAATCAAAGAAGTTTTTTTAAAAATTTGACAATTTGAATTACCGTAATTTTCGGACCATAAGAAATATCGAATGCTAAGAAGCACCTAAAATTTATGAGAGGATTTTGCGAAAAGATTATTTTGTATTTTGTTAAGTATATAAAGGTATTTTCAATTTCTTACTTAATAAAGATTATATATATATATATATATATATATATATATAATACATATAATGAAATAACCATTTTATTTTAATGTTACCTTCGGACTATAAGACACATTTTAGTTTTAAGTCGATTTTTATATGCAAAAAAGTGCGTCTTATGGTCCGAAAACTATGGTATTTTCATTTCGCTGATCTTCAATAACAAACCACCGGTCCAAAGAATAATCTAGAAACCCATCCATCTATGTTTCTATATTTTGACTGTTTTACTCTTAAACAAAAAATTACAAAGAGATATACACTAAGAACAAGACACAGAAAATCATTTTGCTCCTATAAAGGGACCAAAATTAATGTAATGCTCATAAAATAACAAAATTTCGCATCTGATTTCACGCTATACACCATAGAATCCGCCAAATCACGATTCCACTTCAAAACACGTGTGTGCTCTTTTAACAACTTTAGAAAAACAGATGACCCCCCAACTGTAAGTTATATCACACCTATTTTATTGAAAGGTCATGGAAACTTATGCATATTTCCTACACACCTGTATTCTTTGAAGTATCTTCTAGTCTGATAAATAAGATTTGTGTGTTTATGTCTTAGATAACAGAGACAAAATTCTAGCCCATTTATCACTATTCCGTAATTACTTAGGTAATTACTTTGATCCAAATAATAAGCTCTTAAATTCAAACAAATCAATCGATTTCACGTTTAGAAATATTTTATTTAATCATACAGAGGATTTTTTGGAGACTATTATGTTATATACTTATTTAAATTGGGAGGATTTATAATAACGATGAGTTAGCAAAACAACAAAGGAACATTTGGAAAAAAAATGAAAAAATAAAGGATGAACGTTTACCACTGAGATACCATTTTGAGACAGTTTACTTGAATCATGAACCTCGAAATGAAATACAATATCTTTTTAATCCACATATGACTTAAGTCTGCTGTGTGCTAACCCTATTGGATACGCTCACTTCAATGTTAACCCATAGAAAAAATTTGTCCAAGGATTGCCGACATGGATTTAAAGATTTTTTAATAGAGAAAAAATTCTGTAATAGAGAAAGTAGTTTTTCACCTTGTGGCATTTTTCGTTTTTTTTAAATTCAAGTGATATTTTAAAATATAAATTTTTCTAGGAAAAAACTTGGCTTAGAGGGTTTAGAGTGTTTGACACTCTCATAAATTCCCTTAAAGGACGAAATTTATAAAATGAATCCTGTTGCAAGGTGCAAAAAAGTTCAGGCTATCTGAAAATAACATTTTTATTGGATTATCAGCATTTATGTAGCTGTAAATAGTAGCTTAATTTTCTCCATAGGCTAACACTGAGGTGAGAAAATACAGTATGGTAAGTACTAATACACAGCATCTTTAAGATTTGAATAAATTGTAATTTCATCATTTACAATTAAATAGTTTTCCTAGAATTTTCATTCATATATTATATTTGAGGCACAAGTTAGATAATAAACGTTTCTAAAAATTTCCCACCCTACAAGACTTATTGCGTTGTCATAACAGGAATCACATGAAACTAATGATGATGTAATGAGCAAATTGAATTAATTTTTCCACATTCAGATGTAACTGGTAAAATAATTCTCTTCCTTTTGATTGTTGACAGAAAAGTTTATAGTATTAAACAAATGAACTGATCATTAACGTATTTATTGGTCAGTTTTGGTTCTTCTTCATCATTATATTTTGTTACTTTTTTGGTCATTATCGTATTTTAATATTTGTGTCAAATTGCATGAAAATGTCTTTCTAATGAGCTAAACAAAAAGATTTCATCTTTTATCTTTAATTTTTATTCGCATGATTTTAAAACATAAAATCTACATGAAATAGTTTTGAAATAAAATTATTTCTCTTAAATTTTAACTATGGGAACAAAAGAGTCCTCTATGATAAATATTTACTGTTTGAAACCATTTTTAATTAGAAATTATCCACGCGGATGCTCTTAAAAACATACCTCAACAACTTTCATTTAAACGGAGTTGTTTAGATTGAATGTATTTAGTGCTACGAGTTGTGTGTCTTAGTGATTATATTAATAGGTAAATATTGGTACAATAAAAAGTATAATTATTTATAGGCATATGTGACAAAAATAATCTCATGTTAGCATGAATTCCTCATATTTTTATTTTTTTACTTGATAAAATGAACTTGCTAAGATAGCCCTGTATTAGTCCCACTTTCAAAATTTACTAAAAGATGCCTTAAATATCATATGCATAAATGTAAGCTAGGCAATTTTTTCCCCGTTTGCATTGTCCAAGCTTAATTTGTATAGAATAAAAATTACAGCTTTTTAAATCCAATGGAAATTAAATATTTTTTTCTCAACAAATTACTAAATAAAAGTCTAACGACGTAGAAAGCTTCGTCTGAGAGCTATCATAATTTTCTAAAAATATTCTCTTGCTCAAGTAACAAATACATCTAGTGGCTTTATTATTTTTTAAATCAAATAGTAACACATATGTTAAAACGAAATATTTTAGAATTTTTGTTGTTTGAAAATTCTAAATTCTTTATATGCGTTTTTAGTGTTCTCTTTTTTATAGTAAAGAGATATTTTGTTGACAATCATAACCTCCCCCCCCCCCTGAAATAACAAAGTTAATGTTCAAGTATATGAATAGACCACAAAGTTTTTTCCAACATCAACAGAAACTGGAAATATGTTCAAGAGAGTGCGAATTAAGTGAGGGTAAATAACTGATATCCCAATATATCTTCTCATATAAATCTGTACTTGAGAAAATATATAATTTTCTCTAGTGTATTCTCAAGAATTTCTTTATATGTGTTGTTAGTGTTCCCTTTTTTATACCAAAGAGGCATTTTGATGACAATGATAACAAAAAAAATCCCCTGAAATAACGAAGTTAATTTTTAAGTATATGAATAGACCATTAAGTTTTTTCCAGCAACAACAGAATTTGTAAATATGTTCAAGAGGGTGCTAATTAAGTTCAAGTAAATATCTGATATCCCGATGTATCTTCTCGTATAAATCAACACTTGCGAATATATATAATATTATACATTGAATGTATAATTATTATACATTGAAAGAAGTCTTAATAACATTAGTTGCAGGGTGTTAGAACATTTAGGTACAGTAAATGGATAAACATAAAAGTTTGAGAACATTCTCAGATGAAACAGGATTGGAAAGAGCAGCAGCGCATTTTTAGTATAATAAATAAAAAAAATAGAAATGGACGGTAGAAATGGACGAAACTGAAGAAAAAATGTTGAAAGATTCAATTGAAAGATAACGTATCAAAGATTCAGCATCTAGGTTGAATTTACATTAATGTTGAAACGCGAGAAGAATAGAAGAGATGATCTATATTTAAACTTGAATCTAGATGTCAGCACTATCAGTACTCAAACTACCCTGTATTCGGGACGTATCGAAGCACTCCTAGTTTGCAAAAAACGAAGTATATGACAGATTTTGAAAAAACAAATGAAATCAACTAGAGTATTGAGTTAGCAAGATTACATGCTGATATCAACAAATTAGTTTAAATGTCTGATAAAATGAAAAAGATTTGGAATAATATTGAAAAACGTCTCGAATAAAATTCTTCTACCGTCAAATGTGGAAACTACAAATATTTCATGAATGAATTTTCTGTGTGCCTTAAAATAGCCTTGAATGAGATAACAGTGAACTTCTTGATGAAAATGTAAAAAACAGATAAAAATTAAAAATTTGAGAGTGACGAAGAGATAGAAATATAATCACTATCTATTTAGGATTAAATTTAATAAAAATAACATCAATTAAAGAGAGTAATTAAGGTAAATATGGTATTAATCACATGGGTTAACTATCTAAATATGTCCTTATCCCGTATAATTTAATAAAGGAAATCTTTTACGTCTACATTGTTACGTCTATTTTGTTACGTTGAAATCTACTTTTACGAAAAAAACTGTGTCCCCTAAAATGATAGCATTAAATGATAACAGTTTCCCTTTAATAACTCATTTTATGCATTATCTAGCAGTTAGTCGAATTTCATATTGATGTGAGTAAGCGCTGGTCCTATTTTACATGACTTCAGAAATGACATGAAGTCTCTTTAACAAAACTGGTATGCCAAAAGCATTTTGATATACTACCAGGGGAAACATTTCTAAGAACTGAAAAATATTTCGATAGAAAATATTATGAAAAATAAAACTATTGAGGAATTAAATGAAACATATTTAAATTTTGAAAAAAAATTTTCAGTGAAAAGAATAAAATGATATTAAGTAACATGGATTACAGCAAGGATTTCAAGATAATCTGACCACCAAAAGTAAGCAAATTACAGCACATTCGTCAGAAATTTTAATTCTCGTCGGGTATAAAACAGTCTTAAAAAACACCTTTACAGCCCGTTCATCAGACTTCTTCGAATCTTTCTGCATCTCTCGTGTGTGAGTATAATATTCATTGAAATATATCACCCAAAGTTTCCTAATACTGTTACTTATTTAGTTGGGAATATCTGTTTGAGGAAAACATCAAGGAATATAACAAAAATCCCTCCTCTATCATTTACCGTTGAAGCTCATCTAATCACAGGCATTTAACAAAGGTGGATGGAGCAATTAAAACACTTCAGTAAAAGAAAGTTGTTGTTTGGAACTTCTCATAACTTAAAGATCTTGTCGATATTTTTTTTGAAGTAAGCGATTGAAATTTGATACAGTAGAAATATTTTACGTGCTATGTTAAAAGACAATTTTAAAAATAAATCATAATTAACTGAAAACTAAATTATTTCATGGTATCATAAAGTATACTCAAATTGGAGAATAAATAAATGCCGGAAATATTACAATACATATTTTTTATTTTTATATGATTTTTATACGAATATATCTTTAAATAAATTTGTTAGAGTTTAAAGATGGATACAATGGATGAAAACTAATATTAAGTATTTTACATTTCAAAACCAGTTGCGGTTGGATCACCAAATAATTAAATTATCTATTGATTTAATTAAAAGGTGGTGTAGTAGTTTTTTTTATTAAAGAAGAAAGGCCCATATTTCCTTGATGGATCTTTCATATATCTTATATATGATTGCATTTTAATTTATAAAGATCAACCTTCATGATTTTATTTTATATTTGACACTTGCATCCAGTCTTGGCAGCAATTTCAAGGGAACGAAAAAACAGTGCACTAATGCTTTCATCCTACTTTTTTCAACACTTAGGAACAATAATATCTTCTGCATTATTTATATCTGTACTAATAAAAATATGATCAGTTAAAATGCGTTTTGTATCGATGTTGAAGAGTGGAGTTATAACATCCTAGTATTTTCTATTCTTTTTCTTTTAATTTGCAATTTTCTTTCTGTTAAACACAGTTTAAGATTTTATTTAACTTAAAAAGTTATTTAAAATTTCAAGTGGATTGTTTCAACCATAATGGATTAGTCTGACTTCATCAAAAGGGTCAAAAATGAAATTATATAAGAGTTCATCTGGGCGATATTTTTCGTTTCTCTTGTAAATACGCTTCTGCTATCATAAGTGTTAAGATTCCATGTGTTATTTTCGAGAAAAATGTATTTATTGCCAGTTTTTAAAGAAACTTTTTTATTAAATAATTTTTCAATATGATCTTGAAAAAGTTTTTTAGAACATATCTTTAAACTCACCGTACCTTTAAACACCTTGTGGATATTTGGATGCTATTACACTTGGGATGCTTATTTTGGTTTGGTTCTTACTCCTTTAACAGTGATGTTTTGCAGAGCACTCTAGAGAAAACGTTAATCTCGAAACTTTAGTCTATGTTTTTCAATATATTTCAAGTAAAAGTAGATTTTTATGTCCTCTTGATCCTGTTTATTTTCAAGATGACAAACTAATAATGCTTAGAGTGCACATATTGATATACACCGTTTTGAAACACCGTCTTATTTCTTAAGAAATTCACAGCGGGAAGTAGAAGTCGTTTTTAATGATATTCTTTCCAACGCAAGAAACCATTTTCTCAAGACAAAAAAATTCTTATTTTCATATATTGGTACAGATATAGTACGGAAAAAGGATGCTATTGATTGAAGCTGTTATTGCCCTGTTAACAGCAATAACTTCTAATTTCTTCGTCCTCAGCTGCTTCTAATTTCATCATTTTTATTGCTCTGGGTGATTGCTTCTTATTGAAGAACTTTTCAGAGCTAAAAGGAAAAAGAAGAGTGCATTACGGGTCAGAATTAAGGGCATCATCTATCATTTAACACATGCAATGACATGCATTTGCTTTTAATTTAAAAAAGAAGTCTACATTTTCTTATAGTAATTTCAATTGATTATTTGTAAAAATGATAACTAGAGCCAAAATAAATATTAATATGTATAATCACCATATTATAGTAACAGTAGCCCAGATTTATTTGAAACACACAGTTATAACGGATGTAGGGAACAGTGTATTATGTATGAAAGAAGAAAAAGTTAACAAAATGCAGATTACAAAAATAGCTTGATCCAACGCGGTGGTTAGAAAATTGTCTGAAACTCATAACAAAATTTATAGCAGATTTTCATCTTAAAATGTTATCCAGATGCAATTATGAATTAATATTTTTTCTTAATAATTTCAAGAGCATCACATTACATTTCATTCGCTGTAAAATAAGCGAATAAATTACTGAAGAACCGAATCTCCCGTACTAATTAAGTCTAATTACTATTTATAAGAGAGAAATTCAATAATTTCTTGATCCTATTACCCAGAGAAAATACAGCTGATCGTGAAAATAGACTGTTAACAAACAAAATTAAGTTTACTACTTCAACCCGAAAGCTATTAACTAGAGCTTAGAAAAAAATCTTAAGCTTTTCTGATGCTTTCAAACTAAAGGTACCTATTAATATCCGCTTGAAAAGAATTTATTTGAAAAGTTTCCTAAGTGCGCATTTAATTGTATCATTTTAAAGAGATTTCAATAAAGCATATTGGAAAGTACATTTACAAAAATAATAATAAAATTCAATGTAAGTAATTATTCAGGTCATTTTTTTGTGATAAAATATGACGTGGGGAAAAAATATAGGCTTATATGGCATGATTGCCTAAATATTCGTTATCTTTAAAATAAGTTTAGCAACCGAATGATTGCTAGATTTTAAAGTGTAAATGGTATTTTTGACCACAGTTAAAAATAATGAGGTTTATATTTTGTTGAAGGTAATTAGAAAAATAATTAGAAAAACTTCTGTAATTTTTATAACTACATGTCAACATATTTGAAAAAAAAAATAAAACCGCTATAATTCTATAACGCAAACAGAAAATATTTTGACAGTAAGAAAAGATTAGTGATAAGTTCAAAATTTTATTTGATCATCTTGTTTTGTAGTCAATGTTCAATCGGATTTTATACAGCTTATATGTTTTAGCAGATCGAAAATGAGCTATTCGAGTTTTTAGCTCATGCAACTAGTTTTCATTAAAATCTTTAAAAAATCTGTTATTCAAGAGTTTGAGATAAAAAAAAATTATGTACATCATAATTTAACTATATATTTAATAACAACAAAAATACTTACCTGATAAAAAGCATTAAAGAATAACGATTCACAATATGTTCAACAGGGTAAACATGATTGAACCGTAACTTTCAGAGTGTAAACACGTATCAAAAAGCTCTTTTATAAAATTAATATCTAAATAAGATCTTTTAACTGTAAGGGGACTAAAAAATATTGAGAATTTTATTCAAATCTTACAAACAGGGAATTTGTCTATCATTTAACCATGCTTATTCATTTTAAATATTTCAGCAAATTGGATAGAAATATTTTTATGACATGAAATGAGTTTTAGATAATCATTTCTTCATTATCGTTAGTTTAATATCGTTTCAGTATCATTTACACCATAATAATAATAATAATAATAATAACTTTGCACCCAAGACTTTTTAATAATTTTCGTATGTGTATATGGAAATTTTTAAATTGAAAATACTCATGAGAAAAATCGGTGAGAAAAAAATGTAACCATTCTCAGTTTTTAAAATACTTTCTTGATTTTGTTAGTTCTTTATTATCCATTAATCAGGCCTGCACAACTCTAAGTGGGATGAGGGCCATATTACCTTATAGTGGGCCGCAAGAAAATATGATTAAAGGGAAAGCAAAAAATATTTTGTCACCCCCCCCCCCCCAAAAAAAAAAGTACTGATTTTTTTAAATTAAATAAATATTAACATTAATTGCATATATATTTCTTTATTATTAATATAAAAGTAATATTCCGTGTTTTATTGATATATAATATTATACATCTTCACGAAAGGCTTTTCGGGCCACAGAGTAAGTGCCAGCGGGCCGTATGTTGTGCAAGCCCACCCTTAATCATTTCACTTAAACTCAGTTAGACACTGAAAAATATAGAGGTGAAAGTATTTTAAAAAAATACTAGGCTAATAGTCTGTAGTTTCCCATAAAATGGAGGTGTTTCTATTAAGATATTTCATATTAAAAATTCATGGATGCATTTGCTTGTTTAATTAACTGCTATGCGTATTTACTGATATAGTTTCATTCAGTTAGATATGTCACCTGAAATATCGCAAAACAACTTTAACAAATATTTTATACAAAATTAAAGAAATTACTATTTGAAAACTGTAAATATTAAATAAATGAGAGAAAGAAACATTAAAGAAATAGCTAAGCGGGAGAAAGGAATGAAAGTTGATAACTATTAACCAGTGCTATTTAACAAAAGCGAAGGACACCGCCACGAGTTTTATAATAACGGGATTTTGTGTCATAGCTATTCACAAAAATATATTTTCTCAAAATAATTTGAAAATAAACATGGATGATGTAATGTTTGTACAGTGTATTTCATGAATTTTATATTTGATAGAATAACTTATGCAAATTTTTTCTTGGTACTTAAATATTGCACCTTTCCTGTGAATTTATTTCATGATATTTTTTTATTTTATTTCAAGATATTATTTTATTCGGGAAGGATAAAGTAATAACTAAGAAATAACTGTACATATTTAGGATTTAAATGAAACGTGTTATTTTATTAAACTAAAGCGAAAAAAAATATTTTAATATCAATGTTTCTTGACATCGCAAGAAGGTTTTCAATGACTTGCCAAATTTTTCTTCGTACTTTGTTCTGTCTTCTAGGACGACAGGAATCCAAATCACAGTTAAGGCCCGTTTTACAATTCATCATCTTTATCAATACCTTCCTTCGAACAGTTAATCATAACATAATTAAAAAAAAGGAAATTAAACAGAAAAAAATCCTCTTCAGTAAACAAAACGGAGTATTCAGTTAAGAACAAAATACATTATAGGAATTTAATAAAGGTTTATAAACGGAAAAAAAATAAGTACTGAATGGTTTACAAGCGAAACCTTTCCGCTAATTTATTCTTATTTATTTCTTTAATTTTGACACTAAGCGAATAAGAAGCGTAAATGTGTATATTCTGTTGAATATCGGGAAATTATGCATTGTATAAAATCAAGTAAAATTATTCCCTGTTTGCATAAATTTGTATATGTTCGAAAAGTGAAAAAAATACAAGGTGTTTCAAATAGAATCATCCGATTTAAAAAAATCATAACTATTCATCTTTTAATCCGTTTTGATCGAATAATGTATAGGCAGAAAGAGGGAAATCTCGAGTTTCACGCAGTTGCCGACAAGTAGCGCTAACGCTCTTCCTTCGCCCGCCACTTCGGTGTTTGTAAAGATGGAGACTGCACAACAGAAATAATTTTGTGTTCTACGCTTTGCGAAGTGTGAGTCCGTAACAACTGTTCAGCATGATTTTCGTCCACTAAACCCTGGTAGATTGAAGTTCCTACCTCTCAGAGCATTAGGCGGTATAAACAATTCCAAGACACGGGATTGTCTGTGTACGCATAACAGCCGTGGAAGCAGTGTATGCAGGCATGCTCGCAAAAGTTTGGGATGAATTTGCCTACCGTATAGACATATGTCGTGCACCCAACGGTGGGCAAATTGAGCACCTTTAATTTTGTTTGTAAAAAACTTTGTGATTAGCCATGTAATATAAAGTTAATTTTAAGTTTCTATGTTCAATATTTTTCATAATTATTTTCATTTCAAATCGAGTTATTATTTTTGAAACACCCTGTACTTTAAAGCTCTTTACTACTGAAGGATCCTTTAACCATCGTGGAAGGTTATTAAAAAGAAAATTACTTTCAGTCATTTACACAACTATATTTATAAATCTGCTTATAATATTGAATTTATGAACTATTTATAAATCACTTAAGGGTCACTCACTCATATCTTAAAATATAATTTCAATCTGAAGAATTTTGTTAGGAAGAATTATCACCATTATATTAAAATGGATAATTCGGGCTTCCTTTAAAACAATTTGTAATGAGAAAAATGTTTTTAGCTCCTTAAGTTGGGGCTACTTGGACCCTAGGGGGTTACTTGGAGCCAAACCGAAAAAGTGTTTTAAATTACACCTAGGTCTCTTATCAATAAAATATAAATATAATTCAAATCTCTCCAACAGATAGGAACATTAGCTAGGTCCTGAGGTACTTTACCACGTTCCCTCTGATCCCACCTTTTTTTAGTTCAGGTTATGTTGCTTTGTGATAAAAAGACGAATTTTTGAGACCTTATAACTTCCACTTTCACTTCTTTACACACTGCAGTCCCACATGAGATAAGGATAAATTTACATTTTAAATACAGTCTTTAAGAATATAACAATAGTTTTAGATGAATAGAGAATCAATTAACCCAGTAAAATTTATAAGTATTAACTAGTGTACTGATAAACTAAAACTGGGGTTACTTGGATCCAAGCAAGGAAGTGGGTCCAATTAACCCTTAGTCACATTTTTGATTAGACATTCTCAAATTTCACTGCAAAAATAATTAATATCAGTACTTCATGTCGGGTTCCTTCTATTAAATGGTTAAACCGGTTCCAGGGCATTGATTCGCAGATCGGATACAAAAATGCCCCAAAATTACAAGAGGTTCTTTCTGCTGCATACTTTCTGCTACAAGAGATTTCTCCTGGTAGCAGAAAGTATGCGGATTTTACAGCTGAAAAATTAAAGAATGTTTAAATGCTGTGAGGTCAGGAGAAATGTCTCAGAGAGATGCCTCAACCCACTTTAAAATTAGTAGGCCCACTATAAAAAGGAGATTTAAGAATGGTTTATTGAACAAACCTGGACATCCAATCATATTTACTAGTAAAGAAGCGTTGGACTGTGCCAGTCATTTAGACAAAATTTGTGATTTTGGATTTCCCGTAGACGAACTGGACTTTCAATTTATTGTCAAGTCTTACCTTGCAATGCATGGAAGATCAGTGAAATGTTTCCAAAACAAAATCCCTGGGCATGACTGGGTAAAATTAGTTTTGTAGACGCATCCACTGTTAACAATCAGATTTGCAAATAAACAGGGGTTTGTTTTCTGTTTTAATGTAAAATAATTTTTTCATACATTAGCGTCTATTTTTGATTCAAGATCCTAGGTGCTACTTGAGTCCACTACCTATTTGAATTGTATATTTCATGTAAAATGTAGGTTGGGTGCAAGTAACCCCAATAAGGGGGTTACTTGAACCCAAATTGCAATAATTTATTAAATATATATATATAATTAAAATTTTGGTTTGAAAAAGACCTAAAATCCTGGGAAATGTTCAAATAAGTTGTTTAAATCAGGTTATCAGCACAAATATGTTTTTAAGGCTATCGTTGGGTAAGATATGTAGAAAAATCTTCACTTTTTGGGTCCAAGTAACCCCAATCTACGGTACTCTTAAAAATTCCATAGGTATTTAAGTAATAGTAAAATTAAATGTAATGGAACACTTACCTTAGTTTATACTAAATCCGTTCTGCGATTCTCCAATACATCGTCTTACTTCCTTCATCTTCCACTTTAGATGCAATTTATTAACTAATAATTTTCTTGTTTTCTTCTTCGATAAAGGTGGATGAAAGACTAATGGTGTTTATAAATGCTTTAAATCACATATTTGGATGACAGATCATATTAAATATTCTTCTTGGAATTGATTGATTTTATTTATAAATGCACTTTGCTGCATGAGTTTGAAGATATTCCATTGATAAAAGTATCAAAAATGTTTTAATTCATCTTAATTTTCTTCTATTGTGTATAGCATCATACAATGTGGAATTATTTGTCTCGAAGATTAATCAATTTAAGACCTCAGTTGCTCAGAAATTATAAAATTGTTTTGCTGATATAAACTAGTTTTTTAATGCGCCATATATATCAGAAATATTACTCACCTGTCTCATCAAAACTCTGAGAAAATTCGTGAGTAAAGTATTTGAATTTGTACTAACCTGTATGAGAATGAGGCAAAAGGAAGCCATAAAACCCAAAGGAAAACACTTTGTATTAAAATAAAAAAAAAATAGAAAAGAATAATTTGTAAGATTTCTTCGCCTATGTATAGCGTTGTATTCTGAGAATAAAAGAAAACTGAATAGTAAATAAAATTGAATTATAATTCCGTTAAGAGCATTAAATTTCTGATAACAAATTTCTGATTTCAAAGAATTTAAAATTTCCTTTATAAATTCTTTGACTTTCAATTGCTATTTTTACGAGTTCATCCCCTGTTTGTTTAGCTGTATTAGTTAGTACCTCTTCTACTACCAAATCACGAGGCTTTAATTTTGTGGTGTAGTACTACTCTGTTGCGCTTTAAACAACTGATATATGTGGAAAGATTACTATCGCTTTTTCATGATTCGTTGTTCAGCTTTTATGTATGAGAGATTACTAATGACATTTGAAAGAAATCTTTCAATTGTCCTATTACGTTCAAAGTATAGAATTCTCTCGATATGACATGGTGACTTTAATATGCTCAAAGTCTTTTCCAGCATAGGGAACCTATTAACAAAAACCTCAGAGTATAATTTATATGTTGGTAATATAGTTGGTAATAGTTGGTATATTTGGTACAGTTGGTATAGTTGGTAATGCGTAAATATTAGCGAATCAGGTGACAACGAAGACTGTCATTTTTGTCAACTTATCAATGCACGCAGTATACGCGTATTTATGCACCTGAATTAGTTTAAAATTTCTTTGATTAATCTTAGTGCATTAAATTTTTAGAACTTTTTCGGGACTTATGTTTTGAGATTTGAAAACAGCTATCTTTTCGTTTAATGATTAATTACAATATTAATTCAAATGTACCTACCCACTCTTCTGGTATTTTCGAAACTCCTTTTAGTTATAAAAGCTCTAACAGGCGTTAAAGGTCTCGTGTAGTCAATAACATTTAGTGGAAACCAATGTCTGAATATTAAGGCCGTCCGCACATGGAGCGATTCAAAGGAAACTCAACTGGTTAGCGACTGAAATTGCTTATCGGTTGCAAACTCGTTAGTGATGCGGCTCCGCACACGGGCCGACTCAAAAGTGATTCAAATCAATAGTTTGCGACCTGTCATGGAAGGAAGAACATCATTATTCCGGGCATTATTTTTAGTTAAATTATTATCAGAAATTAATTTATTTTAAAAAATCGTCACAATAGATTGTCTTTGATCAATCGTTTAAAAATGGACTGTATATATGGGCGCACATATTCCATACAACAAAAAACGTTAGAATTTCATTTCATCGCTAGGCAGAAGTCACGTGACTCGTGTACGTCATATGGCAGCTTGCCAAAAGAGCGGCTGTAACATAGATTGTGTAATAACACGCACAACGCAAGAGAAACTGGCGACTGAAGTTGCTAGCGACTCGACACGTTGAGTTGCCTGCGACTGATTACAAACGCGTTGCTGACGGGTTTGTAACCAGTTGCGCCGTGTGCGTGGCTCCATTCAATTACATAGGTTACGACTCATCACGGACTGGTTTGTGAGTGGAGTCGGTTATCAGTTTCTTTTGAGTTGCTCCGTGTGCGGATGGCCTTAGGCTTCACAGGAGAGGTCAGTGATATGCATTCGTTGGAACAAGTATGTTCGAGGAACATCTACGGCTATCATTATCAAATGTACAGTAAATAATGCTATTCGGGAATGAGAATTTTTGTAAGTAAATTAGCTTAAATGTGAATAAATAGATCATATGAAATGATAAGAAAGGAAGTACCAAGTTTTTAAATCTGCAGCACTACTGAATTTAAATATGCAATTAGAAGAACTCTCAGAACATTGGTATAATCTTGGATTTTTTAACAAGTGAAAATCTGTTCTCTAGAGTCGTAAGTTTCCTGTTTTACCATCTACATCTATAGTTGGAAGATGGCATGCTAGTACTGGTTTCTCCAGTGTGTTGTGTCAATCATGACCTTATGTTACCAGAGAATTTTTTTTTTTTTTCGGAAACCACTCCGCAATTCTAGAGTGAGAGAATAAATTGCTCCCATAATCATGAAAATATCGACTTTTCTATACGTTGAACAAGAAGGTATTAGTTCAATTAATTCAAGATCAACCCATAGACCCGATCCTCAGACTAAATGCTTGAGAACTCTATTATCAACCTCAAAAAATAAACAAAGGACATAATGCATGGCACCAGTCACAGCTCTGTAATGTATCTACGGAGAAATGGGTCATAACTACTTAAGAATTATACCAAAATCTGTAAAAAGTACAACCAGTAATAACCAGTGGGCAGGACCGAATTTACACTTACTGAGGCCCTAAGCTATACAAACCCCAGAGGCCCCCTGATGTTTTAAATTACATCAGTTGGTGTCGGAAAAAATTTAAATATGAACGCCTTTTTAATGTATGAAAATATATTTCTTTAAATTTTTATTAAAAGATAAAAAAGGATGTGTTCACAAAGTCACAGAAATAATTATATAATTAAAGGGTTTTAAAAACGACAAATAAGGCTCATAGAACAGAAAGTTTTAAATTAAAATATTAAAATAAAAGTTAAAAGTTAAATTAATATAACAGCATAATTGGTAGTATATAAAAACTTAATCTTTTATTCAGGTGAAAATTTAGTCTCAATGAATTTTACAATGCGCTTTAATTATTTTAATGTTGTATTTTGCATATAGAAATTATCGTGATATGTCTGACTTCATTTGAGTGATTTTTCTACGAGATATTTTTATATCACTTTTTATATATTTTTTGTTTTTTTTTACTTGAGGCCCCGGCAGATTGCGAGGCCCTAAGCTGTAGCTTTTTTAGCTTATACGTAAATCTGGCCCTGACAGTGGGAAAGAGGCAATGATGGTAACACAGGACTGATCCGTTTAAAATTGTTGTTGTTCCTAATGCCCCCTAGTCGGAAGTTCCAGGCCAGGTCCATATAGGCTTCGAGCCTAGTAGTGCGGCTCCGGTTTATAGCAGCATCACAAGGGTCGGAGTCCGATTTGGCTAGGTGCTCGGTCACAATTTTGACTTAGCACCTCCAGAGGCGAGGTCTCTGGGGGCATCGTACCTTCCCCACTGATCTAAAAGAAGGACTTTCCGGTCTACGGATTTAACGTCCCTATATCCGGCCTAGACACGAGAGTTTAAAATTCATTCATTTCGTTTACATGAAGACTGTCATATAGTTAAAGGGATCGCACAATATTTTTTTAATATTTAAATACTAGCCGAATCTAAAACCTTTAGTGATTAGAATGCATTCGACACTTATTTCCAAAAATAATGAATAATTTTCAATTATTTCTTTCTTAACAACCTATATTAATGTACCAAATTTTACATTGTAAAACACGAGAAATTGAATAAATGTAGATCGTCAGCATTGGTGTTTTTCAATTAGAGTTTTCACTTAAATGCTTAAATCAAATTACATACTTTTAAAAAGTACATAATTTACCATTGAAAGCGAAAACAATTATGGTGATCTTCAGACCAAATATAGTCAGATAACTGTATGAAATGTTTTGAATAAATAGTTAAAAACTTAAAAAAAAATAAATACTACATGAATAGAAAAATTTCCTTTCAGAATTAGTGCTTCACTTTCCTTTAAAGTTCATCTCGACTAATTTCAAAGTACATTTTATTTATCAGCTTTCTTTGTGAATTTAATAATCGAACGATACCATTTTTACACTTCGTAAACAATTTATCAAGTTTTTAAAAAGAAAAACTGAAATAAAGAATAACTTACTTACAGACGAAAATATTGTGAATAGAAAAAAATTAACCTCCCGAAAGAAATATATCGAACGTCTTCATTACATTCTTTTTTGTCAACACTTATGTTTGGAATGAGGCAGCGAAATGAAAAAAAGTTAACAGCTCATTGCAAAGATTGATAATCATACTCCTTGTTATGCCAGACACATCTCACTTGTACAAATAGTAAGAAAGTCCTTGCGCAGGAATACAGAAAAGAATTCTCAAGAATATACAGAAGTAAATGCTAATTAAACAACGCAAAGGTAGGTGGAGTTGTTCCCAATAATAAAAGTAAACTTGCTCATCCACTTTGACTCGAAGATCAATGTTTGTTTGTAAATGGGGAAGAGGAAAAAATAATGCATTGATTGAGAAAGAGAGTTTAAAGACAAAAGGATAAAAAGATCTTATAGGTGAATGTTTAATTTCAGAAAACGAAAACAAATATTATTTATTACAGGAATAAATAAACTTTGTAATATTTGTTCGTTACTAAAGCATTGATATACACGTTTCCAGTATTCTTTCATAAAGTTAACAATCGTATGAAATAAATATATCAACTTAGAAGGGCTTTTGTGTAAACTGCCTTATTTACGGTCATAAGGACAGATGATCAAACAATTAACAATTAAAATTACGACATCTTTTGTAAATCTGCAGTTTTTGTTATTTATTTAATTTGTATAAAATAAATTCTCTAATTAAGTCAAGTCACCTTTTACATAAGTGTTTCACTGCAGGCGTAAGAGTGATTATTGTATTGGAAAAAAATCTTTCGTAAAGAAAAAAACTGCATTTAAATCGAAATACGTGCACACATCTTAACTGATACCGATTTCAAACGCTTTTTTCACAGTTTCATGTATATATAATTGTTGACACATTTCAGTAATATATTTTTTAATAGAATTGAATAGATGTTCTTTCAGGGGATGGTAGACTTTCAAATTTCCTAAAATCGAACAAAAATTGAAATTTTTTTTGGATGTATTAATATTTTAAAAATGTGTAAATATTGGAATAAAATGCATTTAAAATATGTTATGAAAATTAAAATGAAAACTTGGTTGCTTTCGAAAAGTAAATATTAAAGGTAGGTGAAAAAAAAATCTTTTAAATGCCTTTACTCAAAATACGTAATTTCTAGATTTGCAAGTCTTTGGAATGCTCCTTGCGTCATAATTTTTGACGAAGTTTTATAAAATTTATAATAAAGATTCCTCAAATACATAAAAATAAAGTTATGCCTCCATTTCAGGTTTCAACATCATTCAGATTATCAAAGTTTAACTTAAGTGTTGAAAAGTACAAAAATTTCCCGAAAATTCAGAGTGCAAGCATAAAAATATTTACTAAAAGTTAACTATTCAACGAAAGCACAAAGTAATACATAACTCTGTTCAAAATGTATTTATAAGCAACATAAATGCAAAACTAAGGGGGAAAGTTAAAAATTGAATAACAAGGAACATTTAAAATAACATAATAAAAATTTCAATTTTTAAAATAATAAAAAAGTAAAATATTTATAAAATTTTATAAGGTGTTTTATATAGTTATACTTTAATGAATATATATATTCGAGATGTTCTGTCGACCACAGCGTGAGCTTAAACGTCGTTTATATAAGAACAACCTCCGCGCAAAAAGCGACGACCTGTATCTTAAAAATTTTAATTCTTAAAAACAAATCCTTTTTTTGTTTTTTAAAACTATTTCAGTGGCAACAATTTTAATTCCTTTATTTGTTAATTAATTTATTAATTAGATGCTAAAACATAAAAAATTCTTAAGTTTCTTAAACCATCAATTCTACCGACAGCTTCAAAACTAATTTCTATTTTGCCGTGTTCCAACTGGACTTATAAATTTGACCTTATTATAACCTATTTAAGTTCGATTATACATTTCTTATTCATCAAATTTTAACACAAATTTTAACACAAGGAGTGCTCACTTAGCAAACCGTACAACAACAAAAAACTAGCTACATTTAGGTGGGCCAAATTAAACCCCACCATTAAACAAAAACGGTATACACTAAACAATGCATAATAATCAAAACATAACAATACAAAAACATCTAATACATAATAATACATAACATACACTGCCTTTAGGTATAATATATAATACACAATATACATTATGTTTGGTGAGTGCAATATCTTTACATAAAATAATGAATATATATGTAAAATTTGCTAACTCTGAGGTAAAAAATTCTAAAATCGCTTTGTAAAGTCCACCATCTCCTTCTCAAGAATTGAATGTTCGTCGCGATATCTATAACATGCATACAATACAAAAATAATCTTAAAGATAAATTTTATAGAACTCTTTTAAATACTGTCAGTGTGGAACTACAGTATATGAAGATATAATTATTGGTATTTTTAATCACTGCAAGGGAAATTTATCTTGATCTATCCAAATTTACTAAACAGTAAAGTAAAGATGCAAAGGCTAAATCCTTGACAAGGATATTGCGGTCATTGCACAGCTAGACAAATTACATTTGATGTCCAAAAGACAGTGATTCTGATACAAACACGACTATATTTTCCCTTTAGGCAGGTAATACTTTCTTTTATTTTTGCTCAGCAAAGAAATACTTGTCTTTGCTAGGTGATTGAATATGTTTGGATATACTTCTTTGTAACCGGATACTCTCCGAATTAATAATCCAGTACTTACTGTAGTGTTGCTATAAAATACAAGATTTGACATGCTTACATTAGTCTGCATAACTTACGAAGAAAGTATATACGTAAATTAAAAAGCACGACTGTTTGATAACTCAAAAAGAATAATAATTAAACTTATCAACAAAACAATAAAGCCTAACGTTTTATCCAATTTTAATGCCCCCCCCCCCTTATAAAATAAAGGAATATTATCTTTTCGATTTAAGCCGAAAGGAGTACTTCCAAAGGCATGTTAAATTTAAGATAAGAATAGCATAAAAAACTAGTCATTAAGCTTAATGTAGAGTGACGAAATAAGTTTGCATAAGTGAAAAGGATAAATGATGAAAACTTGGAAATATTCATCGGATCAGAAGAGTAGTTTTACGAGGAGTAACGCTCCAAGAATTATTTCAGTATACGGGGGAAAAAAAAGAAGACAGCACAAAGAGAATAATATGTAGAAAATTTCTCAAAATTTTAGCTTAAATCTGAAAAGTTTTTCAATTAGTACGATTGATATAGTTTAAACCGGAGTTAATATGTATTATATAATTAATATTGAAGATTCGAACTATCCATTAATTAATCAGTTTTTCAGATTTCTTTTATGAATGTAAAGGTGCGGAGAAATATTAATATTGTACTGCTTACGATAATGAAATGCGAAGTAGTTTGTCTTTTTTGTGTGACAGCGGGGAAGCTTTGGTTGTCATCATCGATTCGTATACTTTTCAAGGTTACTCGTTATGTATCTTTAACATACCCGGATTAGTTAAAGGTGGAACTTAAAGCCTCTCATAAAATTCTTCTGTTTTGTGAGGCAAATATCTTAGGATTTCAAGTAAATTCCATGGAACAAGCTCACATATAATTTTTTTTAATAAATGCATATATTTGATTATTAAAAGTTATTCCAAGTAATAGAAGTTATTTTTTAATTATGAAAATTGCACGTTTATAAAAATATAAAAGATACTGTTTTACTGTGTTGTTTATATATCTATGATGCCCAGTATAAAGGGCTTAAGTCAAAAACAGTGATTTTTAGATACTTGTTAGCATTGATAAAAGTAAAGATCTTTTGACTGGAATGAAAATTTGATTATGAAACAAGAAATGTAATATTGTTTACAAAATTTATAGACCTGAGCCTTTTGTACCAGTCAAAATTTTTTTTTATCAATACTAACAAGTATCTAAAAATCACTGTTTTTGACTTAAGCCCTTTATACCGGGCATAAAAGATATATTAGCATGCAAATATTTATAGGTTTTTATAATATTTAATATTATTAAAATTCCCCAATTTCGCATAGTATCAATATGATATTTGTTTTAATTAAATATATGCAGATAAGAGTTTTCCTTTCGCTACTTTAAATTCATCCATAAGTTTCCATGATGTGATGTTGTAAACTTACATATTGAGCTTTATAACTGATCCTTTTATCAACCTAGTTTAAGAACTACAGGATATATTGCGCAAACCGATACTGTTTTGTATTTGAGTAGGATAAATGAAGTTCTGCCATCTCTTATCTTCAGATATTGGGTATTTTATATCTAGTTGCTTTCTGGGACAACTGAGGTGTTTTCTTTACCTTAAAGTAAGCGAGACCATATAATCTTATCTGACGCCATTCAAACTTTTTTCAAAACCCTAAGTTTTCATCTGGGTCTGGTTTTTACAGTCTCCCCCCCCCCCCAACACACATACACAGTGTCCTAGTTAAATATAAAGAAACACGAAATGCGAATGCAACATCTACTGAAATCTACTAAAAATTTCAGTTTTTCAATACTCGTATTATGCCATAATATGTTTTTATTTTGTTAAAGGTATGCGCTAGAGGTTCATTTAAAGTATCTGCCTACGCTCGAGGCACTTTAAAAAATATATATATACAGTAACTAGCTGAAACCCCGTACTTCGCTACGGAGTACATTCAAGTTAAATACAATGGTCAGTGTATGCAATTAATGACAAAAAAAAATATATATATATATATATTTATAACACAGGGCTACAAAAAAAAAATTTTTTTATGGTGCCTAGGATTTTAGAACTTATTTTAAGCTATATTTGGGGCGCTGAATCAAAATATGAAATCGGTTTTTCTTTATCAGCTCTACTTTTTATATATACAATAAAACCTCGTTTATCCGGACTAACTGGGACCATGGGCAATCCAGACAATTGAAAATCCGAATAACCCGGGTAATATGGGTAATAAGCAATACAAAATCCTCAACTAAGAAGACTTACTTTGTTTTATGGCAAAATTGCGTAGTATTGTTTACAAGAAATTAAAAAAATATAAAAATAACTTCCCACATCATTTCTTAACAAAGAATTGGTAAGTCTAGTAAAGCGTTCATAAACTCAACAAAAAGTTTTTTATTACCATAATTTATTGTGCAGTCTATGCAGGAACTGTACATTGAATCAAACTAAAAAGCGAATAATTGGCGCACTTGTAGTTACGTTCTTGCTATCATAGTGAAAAATCATTATCTAATGTGAACATTAAATCAAAATAATGTCTACAAATCTGATCCGGATTATCCGGAGATCCGGATCAACGAAAGCAAAATAAACAAGGTTTTACCGTACATCCACTTATGTATCAATGTTTTTTCTATTCATTACATTCAAGTATTGGTGATTTGTCCTCTTGGGAAACTAGACTCCTGGGAAAAATGGGTCTTCCTGAATATTTTCCAGATGATTGGCTCCTATTTATTGACAGCTCAAAGCGAAGTTTGAAATGTGTCCTTCTACACAATGGGAACAAATATGGTTTTATACCTATTGCTCCCTCAACGAAAATGAAAGACGAATATGACACCTTAGCTTTGGTCTTGGAGAATATAAAGTATCATGAACATCAATGGATGATTTGTGTGGACTTAAAAATGGTAAACTTTCTCTTTGGACAGCAAAGTGGCTACAACAAATATTCTTGCATCGTGTGCCTCTGGGATAGCAGAGACAAAACACACCACTGGGATAGAAAAGAGTGGCCTAAGAGAGAAAACATGGACCTTGGGGAAAAGAACGTCATTAACGACCCCTTAGTTGGACGAGAGAAAATCATCTTTTCTCCACTGCATAACAAGCTGGAAACAACGTTGAAAATGCCATTTTTTGACTATTTTGGTCAATTTTATTTTTTGCAAGAATCGTGTAATTCTATCTTTTCTCCTTTCAAAACCGTTTTGATTTTCATTCTACATCATTTAGAAGCAGAGTTATAGCTATTTTAAAAAACATCGTCTGATACAAAATTGAAGTGACAAACAACTTTAAATGCGTTTTTCTCAGAATTATGTTTTTTAGCACAAATCTCTATCGTTATCATGATATTTCACATAATTTACATAATTTTCACATTTTTTATCAATGTATATAATTTGATAAAATTTTCAGGAAAGGTTTTAGATGCTATTGTTAATGAAATGACGCACAATAATTTATGTATAATAAATAGTTTTTTGTTTGGGGCTGTTTTTATAAGGAAAGGAATGACGAATTGGGGAAAATTTTCATACTGGAACATAAAATTGTCTGTATTATTTTTGCATTTTAAAATTTCTCTTAGATTGTGGGTCATTTTGAAGAAAAATGTTATATGTATCATGTGTGAGAAGGAAATTAAAATAGTAGGATTAGAATTTTGTGCAGAGTGATAGGCGTTTTAGCTAAATTTCCTTAAAAATTACTTCAAATTGACCAATTTATAAAAAAGTATGGTATCTGAAGGCAATTTTTTTTATTTTTTATTTTTTTATTTTTAAATGCTATTTTACCATAAAAGACCAAAAAATCCTTAAAAAAACAATTTTTTTAAAAAATTGGATCCGAAAGTAGGCAGTCACCTTAATCTCATTTTTTTAGTACTCATTTCCAAATTTTTTTTTATATCTACCTTTACATTTTCTAATCGACGGAATTGCGTTTATATTTTTTCTGGCACTTCTTTATAATACTAACCATTCGTTTTTCCACGGGTCTCTCGTAAAATGCAACAGATTGCGCACTAGAGCAGAAATATTTGTGTGCATGGATAATGAATTTAGAAAGACACTAGTAATGCCATATAAGATTTGAAAAACTCAGAGAAAAATTATTGCAAAAGAAATAAAGAGATGCAATTATCAATACATTTAACACATCATAACTATTAAAACATATAGAAATATCAAAAGAATGACTATTATCAATTATTCAAAAATTGCAAGCAATAAAACGTTTATCTATTTTTAATTTTACTTTGTAGACATTTTATGTATGATAATTGTGATAAAACATTTCACTAATAATTCTTATTAAATAAATTTCCTGTTTACTCAACTTAAATTTAAGATATAAAATATGTATTACAAGTAATATTTCATAATGGACTAAGTTCTTTCATTTAAAATAGATACAGATAGAATAAATTGAAGCCTTACTGGTGAAGTTGATATACTGCTAGTTAGGGACAGAGTAGATATTTTATTTTAATGCATTTCAAGGCAAACTTTATTTATAAGAACGTTTACTAAATCTCTATGTGGTATGCGTTTAGACCAGCCATACCCAAACTTTTTTTCTCGGTTCACATACATATGCTTGCTACGTTACTCCGGCAGCAACATAGTACACTAGACCTCATATAATAACGTAAAGAAAAGGAACAACTGAAAACCTAAATACACTCAAGAGCCAAAACATTATGACCACCCCTACATTTTGCAATGAATTCGCCTGGATGACGTGGAAGGCACGTGATCAGGTGGAAGTGGTATTTAACTGCTGCTGGAGAGTCTGAAGAATCATTCTTTCACTTACTTCTGTGTGTGGTGGGAAAGGCAGCGGATCTAAGCGACTTTGATAGAGGGCAGATTGTAATGGCTCGAAGGCTCGGAACAAGTATTTCCGAAACTGCACGACTCGTGGGTTGTTCGCGACCTACAGTTGTTAGTACTTATGCAAAGTGGATGAATGACGGTGAAACCAGCAGTAGACGACATGGTGTTGGACGTCCACACGCTATCAAAGAAAAAGGTCGTCGGAGACTGTCTCGCATGGTGAAGCAAAACCGGAGCCAGACAGTGGCTCAGCTGACAGCCCAATACAATGCAGGGCCAACTAGAATAGTATCGCAGCACACTGTTCAGCGGACACTGTTGGATATGTGGCTACGCAGCAAACGTCCCACTCGTGTGCCTTTGCTGACCAAGCGTCATCACCAACTGCGCCTGCGCTGGGCCCGGGAACATCGCGACTGGTCCATGGATCAGTGGGAGAGAGCTGCCTGGTCAGATGAATCACGGTTTGTCATTCATCACGCCGATGGCCGTGTCAGGATACTCCGTCTTCCAGGCGAACTGTTGCTCCCTCAATGTACAGTAGGTCATACACAGGCCGGTGGTGGCGGTATTATGCTTTGGGGGGCGTTCTCTTGGGCGTCTCTGGGACCCGTGGTTGTGGTAGAGCAGACCATGAATGCTACAGGGTATCTGAACATCATTGCGGACCAGTTGCACCCTTACATGGCCTCTGTTTTTCGAGCTGGAAATGGAATGTTCCAACAGGACAACGCCACGTGTCACAAGGCTAAAATTGTGTTGGAGTGGTTACAGGAACATGATGCTGAATTCCAGTTAATGTCCTGGCCGCCTAACTCACCGGATCTCAATCCGATAGAACACATTTGGGATGTCATGGGACGGCAGCTCAGAGTTCAAAGACCACCAATTCGCAATATCTCGTATTTGCGTGACTGTTGTTTAAACATCTGGTACAATCTGTCTCCGGCCATCTACCAAGGACTTGTGGCATCCATGCCAAGGCGGGTTGAAGCTGTGTTGCGCGCCAAAGGTGGGCCAACTCGTTATTGACAGGTGGTCATAATGTTTTGGCTCTTGAGTGTATATCCAAACGTTGATTTATAAATTAGTGTGATTTTTGATGTTGAGACAAATTTTTGACCGTTTTAGAGAAATCAGGTTTATAATTGCTATATGCTACTCTCAATGTAAGTTTGGGTAATCCGATTTTTATTTTCTAGCAAGTGGGGACATTTTTTTACAGTTTTTACAGTTCATTTTTTTACAGTTTCAGGCACTCATTTCCAAAATTCGGCTTACTATTTTCCCTCTCTTTAAATAAAAATAACTTCCAGATTCGTATCGTTTCCGAATTCGACAGGTCGAATTCCAATAGCTTTGCATAATCGCATCCCAATGGGGTTGTGTAATAACCGTGGTTTCTGAGTGCCAGGGATTTTCTACAAGTAGCAGACAAACCTTAATACTTCGTAAATCTTGAAACCTGCTATTAAATTCCTTGGATAAGGCAGCTAAATAATTTGAAATTATCGAAAAGTTTTCTCGAGAAATGTCAATTGTTTATCTTTTGTTACGCACATAAAAGCTTGAAGAGCAGTAGGTTGAGTATGCCTGATTTAGACCGCAAGAAAAGCTTTTTAACTGTGCAATTGTTATATATTGTATTTCATTTCAATCATTACAGTGTATGAAAATAAGTAAGGTGTTAAAATGTTTATAATTTACTCTTGTCTTTAGCTAAATCCTTACGCCTGTATAATGATCAGAAAGAACGATGGAGCGCTTTTTAAGAGATACACGTTTAAACAGTTTTCTAAAATCAAATGAGTTTACTTTAGAAACAGAATTAAGATACGTATTCTTCGACCACTATTTCATTGCTGTTAATTAAAACTTGAAATGAAGAAGTTTTATAAACATTAAGTTTCATTTTACAATATAAGAATTGTTGGTGACAAATTGTCTGCATTTTCGCCCAAAAAGCCAGTCTGCTAGACGTTATGGCGTAAGTTTTAAAAGCAATATAAAAGGTGCCCCCATAAAGTAATTGGACAAATTAAAAGATCAAACGATAAAATAAAAAAGGTGAAAGAATAATCACCTGGCTTGAAAGAGTGACATCTCAACTCTTGTTAAAGCCAGTTTAAACTGTTTATTTAGTCGTTTGCATATCAAAACGCCGTAGTAATTTTCCTTTACAGAGAAGGCATTGTACAAAAAATTTGCTTCGGAATGCAACAACGTCGATTAAATTTTGGGACATTAAATTTTGTTACAAATTAGGTAAATCTGCTACTGAAACTTTAGAGATGATTCGAACAGTATATAGTGATGTATCGTTTTCAAGAACACAAGTGTATGAGTGGTACAACCGCTTTAAATGTGGGTGAGAAAGCATTGAAGATGAACCAAAGACAGGGCGCCCTTCAGCTTCAAAGAATGAGGAAAATGGGGAGAAAATTCGCTCTTTGGTAAATGCTGATAGACGTGTAACTACTCAGCAACTTTCAGACATGCTTGGGATAAGCAAAGAAAGCTGTAGATTAATTTTAATTGAATATTTGAAAATGAAAAAAGCTTGTGCTCGATTTGTGCCTCGGATTTTGACAGAACAGCAAAAAGATGACAGAAAAGCTTGCTGTGAAGATTTGCTGACTACTGTGCAACAGGACAACAATTTCTTAAAGTGTATTATAGCAGGAGATGAGACCTGGTGTCTACAATACGACCCAGAAACAAAAGGACAAAGTGTACAGTGGAAAGGACCGTCTTCTCCCATACAAAAAAAGCACGGATGTCAAAATCAAAGACTAAGGTTATGCTGACTGCATTTTTTGATTACAAAGTACTTATTCACCACGGTTTTGTTCCTGAAAATCAAACAATTAATCAGTAATTTTACAAGGAGGTGCTTTTTCGTATAAGAAACAGGATAAGGTGAGTTAGGAAGAAACTGTTTGATTCTGGGCAGTGGTTTATTTTACACGATAATGCTAGGCCCCTTACAGCAATTTCTATACAACAATATCTTGCATTCAATTACAGTGATAAATCACCCACCATATTCTCCCGACTTATCGCCAGCTGATTTTTTCCTTTTTTCGAAGCTTAAGATGGCCATGAAAGGACAGAGATTTGAAAACGTCTCGGATATTAAATCAAATATTACGCGTATTTTGCGAACGGTTAGTTCCAACGCCTCTAAACAGTGTTTCGATGACTTGAAGAAACGTTGGAAAAGTATAGACTCCTTTGGCGATTAATTTGAAGGTGATAAATTTATTTGAAGGTGAGTGATATTTTTCTTATTTATAAAAAATTGCCCGGTTACTTTATGGGTGCACCTTGTAGTACGTATTTAACTTTATGCTTTTAAAATCGTCACGTTGAAAAGTCATTCAACTGAGAGGCCTTTAAACAAGAAAGATATCCAAGTAGAATCAGAAATACTGTGGTACTGCAGTATTTACACTGAATTTATAAGAAGTAGATTTGGAAATAATTTTATGGTAGGTACTTCAGGGTAACAGTGGATTAAACTTATAATCAGTCAAAATAATAAATCAATTAACCACCATAACATTTGTTTATAAATTTGTATTGGTTCTATTGTCAATAATATATTTTTCTTTTTACACGAAAACATTGTCACACTAACTGTAAGTTTGTACAAGCTGCTAATCTAAGACTGGGTTTTTACCTAAACCGAAACGTTTTTATTTTTAACTGAATAAAAATACTCAATATAACTTAGACTTGTACTTTTACCGAATTCAGAAAAAACATTTCAATACTATGGGAGAATATATTGTATTAATTAGATAAAAGTCTAATTTAGAAACAATTAAAACACAATAGTATTATATTTTTAATGCAGCTTCTTAAACGCTGAGGACTAGATTACTTCAAACATATACACACAGGCTTCCAAAATTAAAAAATTTGCAAGAGACTAAAAAATTTATTACTCATCAAGATTTTACTGTAGGTCATGTACATTTTTGAAAAGAGAAAATAGCGCATGTAAAGTTGCAGTTAGTCACCATAAAATTGAAAAATTATACTTCTAAAAACTTAGGAGAGCTTTTTCATCACTATTTAATTTCGAGTAAGATGTAACAAAAATATTTTTATAGCATACGGAAAAGCCTTTTCTTGTACTATCAGATGAGTACGATTCTAAAGGAGTAAATATTTTAATTTTAAGATAAAAACCTATTAAGATAGGGAAATATATCACGTATTTGGATGTTGCCAAACTTATTTATCTACAGCTGTTCTCGTAACTACAACTGAAATCTTCAAAATACAGGGAAAATATAATTTTATATTTCAACAAACCAAATATTTGCATAATGAACGTAATTTCCTTTGATATGGCATTGAAAATATTTTAGAACACTCACATTTTAAAACATGATTGAAAAAGTTTCTCAAATTCACGATTCTCTTGAATTCTTATGAAAATGTAATAAAGAAGGATGCTCTTACATTATTGCGTTGGAATAATTTGAATAATTTGCAATTTATTTTATTCAGTTAGGGACTATTCTGAAACATGCAAATTTTTGTAGCATGTAGAATAAAATATCTCAGTATCTTTAGATTCGTATAAATTTCGGATTTCATATTTGGTAACTAGTATAAAAAATTGTCATCTAAGAATATGAAAAAAAAGCCGAATGTTTTTTCACTGCAGAAAATCCACGACACAAAAGATTTCAAAAATGATTTCCATTGTCTTCGTTGTGTTTAGCGTTAATTATTAAAAACGACAATTTAATTATCTTCTCCTATCAGGGTTAAAGCCTGTGCTTGATATTTTCCTGTTTATATCAATAGGAAATATATTTCGGTTTCATAAAAGTTTATGTTACTAAAATATGTAATAATAAATATTATGTTAGTAAAATATCTAATGATGTGTTACTAATTATATAAGAATATTTATTACGATGGTTTCAAAAAGTATTATTTTTTATTTACATGCATTTTTTACTGATTTTTTAAAATCTCTAATGCATTTTCAACGGTCATTATGCATTTTTAAAACACTTGACTAATTTGAAATTTCGTTTAAATATAAACCCAAAGCCTGTCTATTTTTTATATAACTGTTGAATCTTTTGCTTTTTTTGTATAATCTTTTCTGAGGAAGTATTTTAAAATATATTCAATTTATAAATTTTTTTTTAAATTTCCAATGGCGGGTTACAAGACTATATAAAAATAAAAACAAGAACAAACAAACAAAAGAGAACTAAAATGTCCGTGAACCCAAAAGTCTCTTAGCTATCCAATATCGCTCCCACACTGGAACTGGAAGTAGAGCGAGGCAAGTCAGTATATGGGTAAAGTTCATATCTTCTCGTCGAGCATGTAGTATAGAATCCGTCGAGCGTGTAGTATAGAATTGTAGTGCAGAACCCTTTTTTCAAGCTATGTAATCAGACCTTCAAAAAGGGTTCTGAAGCGATATTTATATGGCAGAGATGTTTCAATAGGCAATCATGGCCCGTCACTAGTCGAAACAAGGCAACTTCTTTTCGTCTTGGCCATTCTGGGACTTCAACAATTTTGCTCCACTCTACCTTATTTGAACTCCTCGACAACAGTTCTTGTGAGAGGGAGATACTCACACAAGAAAGGGAGAAAGTTGCTTGAAACCTCATTATTGAATGTTTGTAGTATAGATGCATTCTTTTTAGCCAGAGCTTCGGCCAGCTCGTTGTCCTGGATTCCGCAGTGGCCTGCTATCCACTACAGGGCAATCTCCCTACCACCATTCAAGAGTTTGTCCAATAGCAATTGGCACCTATATACTTCAGATGACTTGGGGACACCGCATGAGCCAATAGCTTGAAGAGCTAGCTGCCCTAGAGTCGCTAAGAATGATCACTTTGGAGAGATTCTGCATCCGGCATAAAAGTTCGTCCAGAGCAATACGAATTGCTACAATCTCCCCATCAAAGGCAGTTTTATGTGTCCCAACAGGTGCATAAAATGAAAAAAGAGCACTGTGGACCCCTGTAGGTTCAGGGGTCCACTGTGATCTTTTTCATTTTATGTACCTGTAGGGTTAAAAAGTTTATTCGTACAATTTTTAATCAGTTTAAAGGTAAGAAAATAATTTTTTAGATTAATTTTCGGTTCAGGGTATAAATTTCAGGATTCAGAATTTTTAATCACTTTAATAGGGTAAAATAATATATTTTTTAAGACTAATTTTTTCTGCATAGAAAATTCAAGAATTGAAGATTTTTCCCCAATAAAAAATCTAATCTGGGAGACCGTTTAATTGAAGTAGAACAAAGGAGCTCTTTACAAAAATTTTAGACATACCTTGCAAGGAAATTTAGATATATCCTTTTAAAGTTGGCAAATCAGGAAAAATTCCATTCCGAGATATAAATAGGCTTAAAATATAGAAGTACAGCACGGTACACACTGATGTAAAAATGTCACTTCTAACAATGTAATGATCGTAGGAACATGCGATTTGTAATATTTGATTGAGAAACTCTGTAGTGTATTTTCAGCCTTGCTTTTTTTTTTTTTTTTTTTTTTTTTTTTTTGGGGGGGGGGGGGTTCACTCCCAGATCCCGAAAATATGGAGTAACTGAAAATTGCTCACAATTCCGAAAAAGGGGTAACGGATTATTTTTTCATCGCGTACGCTGCTTTAAGTATTTCCTAAATTTCGTGAAGTAGGAATGAAGAAAGATAACGATGTTTATTTGAAGAGTTTTTCTGCCTTTCGATGTTTTAAACACAGTTGCCAGAATGAGAAGCAAAATATTTATTATCTGAAACGAAGTTTCCGGAGATGGTGGGGATGAAATAGAATGTCGAGTGGATAAAATTCCCTGAGGTCTTAAGCGGGTAGATAAAATGAATACGGTAGAAAGAAACCCAAAATATCAGTTTTACGTATAGATTTTTGCTTTTCAAATGGTAACATGGATAGAATGGATTTATATTAGTTCTGAGCAACACATTTAAAGAAATCTATAATACGCTGATAATAGTCTATGTGAGTATAAAAATTTTGTGATTGTGACAAAATTTTCTGAAAAAATGTTTTCCCTTGTCTTTCCCTTGTTGCGTTTAACATTAATTTTTTAAAACGACAATTTAATGCTTTTCTCCTATCAGGGTCAAAGCCTGTCCTTGATATTTTCCTGATTATATCAATAGGAAATATATTTCAGTTTCATAAAAGTTTATGTTACTAAAATATGTAATAATAAATATTATCTTAGTAAAATATTTAATGATGTGCTACTAATTATATAAGAAATATATTAACGTTAAAAGTTTAAGTTAAAAACATAATCATAAAGAATATTAAACATCATTGAACTATTACTCTCTCTCGAAAATATTTATCATGTTATTTATAGGACTTTTGTTTTTAATCAAATTCATATAACAATAAAATAGGAAAAATTTGTAAAATTGTTATAAGAAAATGTTAAAGACTCATATATATACATAGTTTTGTTTATACGCGCATAAAAAGAATTCATTTTATTTACAGCATCATTGGACAGACTATAGGAAGATAAATTGTTACACAAATTAACTAAGCATGCAAGATATTTTAGTACTAAAAAATTATATTAATAGTTAATGAGTGTGTGTAAAATGTTCGAAAGAGCCTCTTGTATTATTACTAACTGCGTTGAGCTAAAACTCCTAAAATCAAGGATGAGACCCAACAACCCGACAACAGAGTCAATATGCGAGATATACGAGACAGTATTATATATTGACATTGTTTATTGTATATTAATGTATACATATTGTCAATATTGTATTTATAGATTTGTATTTGTTGACTCCCACTCCATTTATAGTCCTAATTTCAGTCTAATTTATAAAGCTAAAAAGTCAATAACATTAAAATTATTAAGTCTATTAACTGGCAATCAATATATATATATATATATATATATATAACTACTAACTACTGCATTGTAATTAGATGTTTTTAATGCTTTTATGAATATTAGATTAATAACACTAATTTGAGGAAGAAATGTTTTTCATTTTAAGAATTAATACTTTCTAAATAAATTACATTTTCTTGGACAATTTTTTTTCTTTAGTATAAAAACAGTCATATTAAATTCCTTCCATAATAAATTGTATCATGGAAACTAAAAATTAAAAAAAGCTGAGTTAAATGATAAAAGTTTATTCGTAAAGATTTTCTAAACTCAGAAACATGATATATTTATAAAATTTCTCTAGAAATGCTAAACAAACCGAGAAATTGGAAATAAAGTATCTAGTATTCAAACGCCACCCACATCTTACACCTATCAGAAGTAACCAGACTGATATATTGAAGAATACGAGGAAATGTACAAATCTAGATTTGACATCATTGAATTTGAACGAAAATAATAAAAATTGATGTACAAAATCGAGGTCAGAAGTTTTCTTCCATTAATATCAATTTCATTCTGAATAAATTCCCATGTATGAAAAAAATGTTCCTTCAAGTACATTCTTGAAAGCAGTTACGCATTTGGTTTGATAAAAGGATAAAAATAATTGATATAAACTAATACTAATTACTGATAACTACATTAAATTTGTTAAAAACTTGATCTCTAAAAGGCTTCCTTGACTCAATTCCACTAATTGTGTAGACTCCTTTCAACTGAAAGTTATTTTTTTTAGTTTAACTGTAGTATATTAAAAAGATAAGCTCATTTTAAATCAAACTAATTAGTTTTGAGTAAATCTAAAAGTTCTTTATTTGGTCTCCTACAGGAAATTGTAGGACGACATTTATTTTAATAAAACTATTTAAGTAAAATATTTGCTGAAATTAGAGACTCTGATAATATTTTCATTATTAAATCAAAATATAAAATTCAAGCGCCTGAACGCGTTCATCCTAATGAATCTAAACAATAACAATTCAGTTGTGAATTAAATGTAATGCTTAATACAATGATTAGGCAACAAAGAATATAAATGTTTAGTTTTCTTATGAAACAAATTAATAATTTATGATATGTTTGATATTCTTTATTTTCCCTAGTTCCTTCGGTCTTTTATGTTCCCGTTTAGTCTACTTGAAAAATTCACATATGTGACTATTTCTGAGTAATCGAATATAAATCTTTACTGGAGTAAAAAATTAGTAGTCATAAAAGAAACATAAAGATAAAAATTATGTAGGGATAAATGTTATTGTAATTCAACTGAATAACAGAGTTGCTGTATCGTAGAAATGTATGCAATAAAACTTTACTCATAAATTATCCGGAATTAAGAGTAATGTTCATTGCAACGATTATCCGACAAAATGTCTAATTTTCGCATTGAAAAATTTGCTTATTTTTTACTGAAATGCTTTCACCGTTGGTAATTATTTTTTAGATGAAAATTTTTTGGATTTTCTACACACAAATTACATGAAAGACACATGTATGTTGCTCTTTCTGAATATTTGAATATGTCTTATAGCGAGTGAAAAGTTATCAACGATATTCAAAATATGAAGTTCAAACTTTTGTTTATAAATATTTTGTACAGTAGTCGCTGTAAATTATAAATTCTTTAACGACTCAGTCATAAATCATTATAAACTTAGAGGAATCTTTAGTACAATGATCACCCGACAACAAAAATATGTTTAATTTTCCTTTTTAAACAAATTATTTATTTCTGAAATATTTTCATCTTTGGTATCTTTTCTATATTTTTCAATCTTTAACATTCTTAGAATTCAACTAATGCTATTTCTTCATATACGAATTGAAAATTTTCAGACAATGAAAGTTTAGTAACGTTATTATTCTTATATAGAAAAAAATTATAAGTAGATAGGTAAATACACTGCAACGGAATAACGGAGTCACTGAAAAGCAGATATTATTTATATGAAAAACATTTGGTACAGTTAACAGTACAACAATGCAACTCAATGTATCTTCCAAGTGTATCAAACTTATTCTGAATACAATGACACATAAAACAAGTAATTTATTCAAATAACCATTGAAAATTACCATTTTTAAAAGCTAAGAGGTTTAATAGTTTAATCAGATAAAAGGATAAATTATATTTTGGTTCTATAATTATTTAAAAGTAGCTTTTACAATTTTTCACACTTATATAGTTAACTCATATAAACTGTACACGAGGAACCTGTAGCTTTTCCTGTATTTCTTATCAGTGTGGTCTCATTAAAACGGATTACCAAAGCTATTTAACTAGCTAACTTACCTAACTAGTAAGAAAATAAGCATGGTTGGTTAAAAAAGCATTAAAAGTTTTTGTTAAAACAAATATTAAAGCCTAAACAATCATAGCTATACAGTATTTCAAAAACATAAAAGATTAACACATCCCGAAGATTCGCATGAATATTTTTTTCATTCTGGTTATCTAAAATGTACGGAAAAACTGTATGCGTGAAAAGTAAAACTGCTTTTTCTATAAACTGCTTTAATAATTTGTGAAGATAAATAAAACCGCTCAAATACTTTACAAAACCATATTCCCAATCACATTGCCTTTATATAACGTTCTTTTCTGTTTGGTTATTGTTTAAAAGTAAGTGTTTCTAAATTTATAAATAAATTATTCTGATTGAAAATAAATAAAATCATAAAGACTTTTGAAAATACACGTATTAAAACTACTTAAAATAGTTTTACTAACGTTAAAGGAAAAATATTTCCTGTCATTCTCCTCCATAAAAATTTCCATCTAGAAAAGATGAAATAGAAAATATTCCTAATACTGATTAGGTGATTCGTGAGAGGATTGCCAATGCCTGCGCTCAATAGGGATGTCCTGTTGGTTGCAGACTCAAACCACTCAAATGAATCTGTATATATGATTTCTACCAAGCAGCTGAATCATAATCTAGTTCAAAACACAAATGCTTGTATTAAACACTATAGCAGCCAGAGTGAACTCTGTATTGTCACCTGTACAGGAATCTAAACACAACCGTAGCCTCCGAACAATGGTAAACATCCAAAATTCCTCAAAAAAATTATTGTTAAAAATAATAAATTGTCCCGGGGCATAAATCCTAATTCAAACTATTTTATGGAAGTAGCTGTTAAAAAGAAAAATTATTTCCTAGACTTTATCATTTTTTTATTGAAAATTGTTGCAGGAAAGTTAAGACCCTTACACACACTTGCTTGTACACACAAATGCTTGTATTAAACTCTATAGCGGCCAGAGTGAACTCTGTATTGTCACCTGTACAGGAATCTAAACACAACCGTAGCCTCCGAACAATGGTGAACATCCAAAATTCCTCAAAAAATTATTGTTAAAAATAATAAATTGTCCCGGGGCATAAATCCTAGTTCAAACTATTGTATGGAAGTAGCTGTTAAAAATAAAAATTATTTCATAGAATTTATCATTTTTTTAAATTGAAAATTGTTGCAGGAAAGTTAAGATCCTTACACACACTATTGAGACATAGATTCTTGAGTTGTTTGAAAGAGAAATAAATGAAAGTAATATTTTGTTTTTCAAAATGGGCAGAAAAACAATATTTTGAACGTAATGTAATAGATGCAAATACACTTACGGCATCCCTCTTCATCTTCACCATCCGGGCAGTGCCAGATGTTGTCACAATGCAAGCCTCTGTCCAGACAAATGGATGTATTACCGCAAGGAAATTCTTCGGCAGCACACACTACATCTGAACGACCTGCAAGGAAATAAAAAAAAGTGGAATAAATAAGGGAAAACTAAATTCCCAAGATTTGTTTTCACCTGGAATGGATTTGCGGAGAATTCCCAGTTTTGTAGTCTTTAGGGCGTCACATTGCTACTATTCGAGAATAAGCTACCTTTTCTTTTTTCAGTGAGTTCAGATATACGATATTTTTGCATTTCTTCTCTTAGACATTTGCTTTGCGATAAAGTTTTGTACATTTTATATTGATAAAGAGAAATAATTCTTTCATTAGTTGATACTTTTAGATGAATGATTCATTTTTCCGTAAGAACTAATAAGAAAGTGAATTAAACTTTTTCTTTTTTAACAAAACGGATAGATATTAAAAACAATCACCGTTGTTGGTATTAATATTTATTGATATATAAAAAAACTGACCTAAAATCACGATATTTTGTAAACAGTGTTTTGTGATTCACCTTGTTTCACAAATCTCCATTGATTTGGTGACGGTTATGATAGAAACAAAACATCCAAACACAAAAAAAAATCTTTCAGGGATCCTATAGGATAAAGTTTTCATTCTTAGAAATTCTTGTATAATTTCACTAAAAAATAATCGAAAACTTTGGAAAGAGCATAAACAACGAGTTTTATAATAAGACCATCAATTTCCCTTTCATATCTCAATTTTTCATTTGAATGCCTTAAAAATATCTACACTTAAAGGTATTTTATTATATACTTCCCTATCGAGATCTCCGATATTTTAAACATTTATTTCGAAAGAACGGATGATCCAGGAAAGCATACTCCTTTTTGTGATATGCTTATGAGTGGTTTGGATGAGTCTCGAGTCAACGATGCTTTTACGCATCGCAATTGAAACTAAACCTTTAACTTAATATCAATGCAATGCTCTCCTGCCATTTTCGTGTTTAGGGATTTCCTAGATCTAAGTGTGAAAAAACTGTTAGTGACCCAACAGTCTTAATACCACTAGCACAGACGAACAACAAAACAACTGTATATAATATCTCTACATGAACGTCTAGCCACCTCTAACAAGATTTTGTCCATCTGGAATCATGCTGTATTTGCGATTGTGTCGATGTCGTTCGTTGTTTATAGACAGTTCTAGACATTATTGACTATTAACCGACGGCTGGTATTTAATTTTGGTGTCAACGGCCTGTGGAGGTCTTGTGGTACAGCGTGGTGGCTTTCGGTGCTGAGGGTGCTCGGATCCCGGCGTCGTGCCTCTAAAATGCCTCCATTTGTGTCGTCCCTTCATAGGGGGTAATGCTGGTCCGCCTATATGGTGTCCCCATAGTAAAATGGCTGGCAAAACTGCGGTGTATTATAGGAAATTGTATTCACGACAAGTGCCTCCACATTGGTTTAAAAATATTGGTGTCAAAACTTCAAAGTATCTCGTAACTTACAGATAAATGCATACAATAAACTAAAAATCCCGCTCTAAGTATCTCGTTGATATGATTCAAACATTCAGTGAACTAGTAACACTCCTTAATACTGCTCCTTCCCTTGAAGACTCTCGACCTAGACGAAATTTTATGATAAAATTTAGAGTACCTCCCAGGGGCGACATCTGGGGGATCGTACCTTCTCCCACCCTCTCTGACCTCAAAGAAGAATTTTCTAGTATATATATTTAAGGTGCCTAAACACGAAGGTATTTAATGGCGTTCGTCGGGATTCAAACAGAGCAATAGCTTAAGAAGTCGTCGATATCAATACGTCTTAGTGAATAGAAACAGAGACACGCGACTGTAGGAAATCTTACACGCCACTCAGATTATTTTGCCTTGAGCAGCGAAAGGGTTTCTTAATACAGTTAAGTATGACTTATAAAGAACAATAGTTTTGAGAATAAAATATACAAAAAGTGATTACTTTAAACCGAAAATAAAGAATTTTATGGAAAAATAATCTGAAGAAAAATATCACTATAGTTTATTGAATTTTACACGATTTTATTATCGATTTGCCATTAAATTGTAGAAATTAATTTTTATCATTGTATTAAAGAATGAAACTCAGTCACTAACAATCTTAACAATTCTTTTATTATTAAATGTCTTAAAATAAACTCTTTAACGTCTGTAATATTTATTCATATATGATTAAACCGAAATTCATGGAATGATTACTTAAGAAGAGATAAACTAATTGTACTCTAACAATTTAGTAACTTTCCCTGTAAGTTAATGAATACTTTTTTAGTCTTTGTTGACACTGTGTCACGCCGTTTGTTGCAAAAATTCTCTGTGTGACCTCTGCTACTTTTACTTGAAGCCAGTTAATGAAAACATCCATTGTTTTGTTGAGTAATTCATCACCATATTATAAGCTGTCACTGCAGCCCACTCGGGAATGAAAAAATAAAACAGTAACAAACTGTCAGAAGCCAGAGGTTACACTCAAAACAAATGAAAGCTCATTGATGAATGATATTTTGAAATAGCTGTAGTTAGTAGGCTAATATTTAAACGAAACTTTATTTGCTAAAAAGTGTAAAGCACATTAGCATGCTATTAAAGTAGCTCCTTTAGTAAAGTATAGTTTAGAAAAGTATAAAATCAAAATAAAATTATACAGTTGAGGTATACAGATAGTATTTTTTTCAAAGCTTTAAATATTTATATTATTCAGGCTTTTATAGTGGCCATTTTGCTATAAATGATTATAATTATTAATTCTTTTCACTTAAAAAACAACTAACGTATCTGATAACTGAGTTAGACCCTTTTTTTCCGGACAGAATTGTACTCTCACGCAACTAAACACGTCATGATCGTCGCTAATAAGCTTCATATTCTTCCTAACCTAAGATACATCATTGAGCCTTAAAGAAAAGTCTATTGTTTTGTTCTTGAGATACTGTAAAACCCATTTTGCTGCTTCTCATTTGTGGTTTTTTTTCCTCCTCAAACTGCATTTGAGAAGCTTAGAATCAAACTCGGAAATTTCTGTTTCCAGATATATGGCCGGACGATGGTCGAATGGCTAGGGCACTGGCTTTCGGTACCAGAGAGTGTGGGAATCCCACTCATGGACGTTTGTAGCTGTTCGGCTATAAGCAGTAGGTCCCGGTCTACTCGCCCTCGTGTAGCAAATGTTGACCAGAACGCTCCAAACCAAACCAAATCCATATATTTGTGCTGACATCACATGTCATGATTCTCATTCATAAACCACCCGCCCCACAGGTAAAAAATGATAATCTGTTAGGTATATTTTGCGCTTTTTAAGCTATGGAAATATTACAAAGCCAAGTTTTTTGGAGGAAAGAAAATATACAGTGTCTCACAATTGTGATCGGACACTTTTAGTTTTCGAAAATCTCTCTATTCTAAAAAAAAGTAACTCCCGCTGCGGCTGTCAAAAGCTTGCTACGCTATCTCCTCCAAAACCGCTGAGGGTATGGGGTCTAGAGCGATACCAATAGATGTAGAAAAGTGGGGGGACCAAAGTAAGACATGTCTCATCTTCGTCGGACTTTAATTTTTTTTTTTTATGTTTTGTGGGAAAATATTGACTTTTTCATCTTTAGATTACGATAACTCGCCAAAAAATGACCGTAGAATTTTGATCTTTTTACAATCTAAGACTACCAACATTTTTCTTTCAAACTAGACCTCATTTGTTTAAAAATATTTTAAATCAGACTAATATTTTCATCAAAAAATGAAACACAGTTTTTCAAGAAATATTGACTTTTTCATCTTCAGATTACGATAACTCGCCAAAAAATGATCGTAGAATTTTGATCTTTTTAAAATCTAAGACTACAGACATTTCTCTTTCAAACTAGACCTCATTTGTTTAAAAATATTTTAAAACAGACTAATGTTTTCATCAAAAAATGAAACAGAGTTTTTCAAGAAATATCGTCCCCTATGTGGATGTAATATCGATGCTCCTCGCATTTTTATCTTACAAAGAAAATATTTACATCATCTAGAAGCTGAAAGCTTTCTTATTCATATAAACCTCATCTCAAGTCTATATCTTAAATTTCCGATTTTTAATTGAATTTTAAAGCTGATAATTCAACAGTGATGAAACACCCTTCGCATTAAGGGTGACAACAGTAAATGGATGGAAGCTGTTACATTGCCCGAGAATCACTCCTATGTATCTCGCTATTAGCCATAACAGAGGAGCGAGCGTAGCGAGCCTAGGGGCGATGCCTCTAGTGGAGTAAAAAAAATAATTTTTGCTGAAACATTAAGAAATTTTTTCCTCTACAGTATGCGTTTACTTCGTGTTTTTTTTGTATTAGTTATTTGTTCAAAAAAGAACGGGGAAAAGTAACCCTAAAATAGTCTTCGGATATGAAAGACACTGCTAACATATTCGTCTGAAATAAAAAAAAGAATGTATGTTAAGGCTATTATTTTGGATCAAAAGCAGTTGTTAACACTTAGACAATTGTCTTTTTAAGCAGTTTTCTTAAAACATAAGTTATTTCAATATCTGGTAGTCATGGCTAATTTAAATTCTTAGTTTGCATTTTGAAAAATAAAATTAAATATTAAATTATTTATTTTAAGACATTCAAGTGCTTTTGATGAAATTAAATGCTTATGAATAAAATCATATAAATCAGAATAAAAGACCTTTAAGATCACCAAAGGTATCACGTGGAATAAGACAAATTAATGTCAAATATATTTTTAAAATATCTGAGACTTAGTGTATTAAAAATTCTAGTATAACTGCATCAGTCACACATAATAAGTGTTAATGTAGATATTTTTAGAGGAAAAGCGTGATCTGCTATATACTATGATGACCAGATTTGCAATCAAGCAATTTGAATTTAGTTAAAAGAGAAGGAAATTTAGATTTTCATCTGCAAAATCTTTTATAATCTGGATACTGAAATAAGATTATTTTGGTTGAATAAAACAAACTTAATATTTTTGGTTTAGATTTTAGACCAACGGTTCGCAAGCGGGAGTTATATGGCCACCTGGGGGCCTTATTATATTCCAGGGGGGAGGAGCTGGGGCACAGGTGTAAATGACATTAGTGGAGGCCTTATCACAAGATTAGTGAGCTATAGAGGAAAGCAAAGTGACCATAGGGTATTACAGAGATCTTGGTATCATGTAGAAACTGAATACGCCCAGTTTTCCTCTTTGGTAGCAGTTAGGGATGAACTGAAAGGTGATGAATAAATTGTGTATGTGGATAATTTGAAGCAGCTTCATCGTGATATTTAAGTACGTTTCCGTGATCCGCTGGACACGGATATTTCAGTTTGGGTTGTTGATCTTTGATGTGAATGCTTCAGACATTGATGTTTCTTTAAATGAACCTCTCATAGAGCTTTAAAGCACGGGTGTTCAACCTTTCCGCATCTCTGGGCCGTATCACCCAACAAAAACTTCCCAAGGACCGTACTTAGAATTTAAGAATTATTTATGACTACAATATAACCTATACTACCAATGAGTATAATAATGAAATGTATTATTGTAATAATGTATAATTAAAAAACTGTGCTATCAACTTGCTATTACTGACGGCTAACGTAGAAGAGAACTAGTATGGATTTTTCCTTCCATTTCCCAATTTCGTGGAAAATTTTGCCTTCGTTTTGGAGGGTGGGGACGTCATGGATAGGCTATGCTCATGAAATGCCGAATTTTTTAGGCACGTACAGCTTATAAAAGGCCAATAACTTGAAACCTGCGAACCCGTGTTCATCTTTCGGATGCCAACGCTGTATTTTCGGCTATTTGGTAAAAGGTCAATTGGAGTAATAAACCTTTTCATCTTGAATTAGACGCGTCTCTAGTGCTATCTTTTGCCAATAAAGTGCCGAAAAAATGATAAACTGGTACGGTGGTTTCGATGACGTCATAGCTTTTTCGAGCAACATGAAACCTGGACTTTCATGAAGTCTTCAGCGGTATGACGTCATACAGCGAGAGCGCTAGCTTCGCGGATGTCGCGAAGACCGTATCTCTCCGATCTCCTCGGGACTTTAAGAATATCGGAAATTTGAGTATCCAAGCGGCTCTGCGACACCCAACGAGTTAAGGGCACGTCTCGATCGTCCAAGGGCTCAAGGGCACGTGGGATCGTCCCGAAAGTTCCGTGTTTCTTCGATCGGTAGCGGGAAAATCGATAAGTTCTATAATCTGATGTCACAGCTTTCACGATTAATTCGGAATTGAATCGGACGTTGATGTTCCTTTGACTTACCCTCTCATAGAGGTTTAGAGTATGAGTGTCCAACATTTCTGCATCTCTGGGCTGCATCGCCCAACAAAATCTTGCCAAGGGCCGCACATAGAGTTTAACAACTATTTATGACTACAATATAACCTATACTACCAATGAGTATAATAATGAAATGTAATAATGTAATAAAGTATAATAAAAAAACTGTGGGGATCAACTTGCTGTTACGTACAGCTACCGTAGAGGAGAACTCGCATGGATTTTCTCTTCTGCAAGCGGTTCGTCGGCAGCTACTCGTACATAAATTTCCTTAGACGGACGAAACTTAAAAATAGGAAACTATATAAATGTGCAGAGAAGTACGGGTATCTAAAAATACCATTTATATTGAATTATCAATATTTTTCCAATTTCGTGGAAAACGTCGACTTCGTTTATAAGGGTGAGGAAACGGAGGACGAAGGATAACTCCTTCGGGACCACTCATCGTAGTAGGCACGCCACTGGTCACTCATTTCCTTACCTGGACTCCCTGATATCAACGGGTACCTTCCAAGTACACACCTTTAAGTTCCCAAAAATAAGTTACCTACAGAGTTCATTATCAACAATATTCACTCTTGAAAACAGCTCCTTTTTATTGTATATGAATCTGTTCCAAGTTTCACATTTAGAGATAGTTGACGGTGTTATAACAAGTTAATATTCCTTCAAAATTACTTGAAATTTTTCGATACAGATTTATGAAAGAGATCAAATCAGAATGAGGCAAATCGGAAATTTTTCTTTCCTCGGGGTTCCTTTAGAGTTTTAATGGTGAAATAATTTTGTTGAAAATACGTCTAAAGAAGAATTTCGAAACAGAACTTGTTAATCAATAGTAAAATCTGGTAGAGGAGAAGTTATGATATTCGGGACCATATCGTCCGTTCGAGCCAGGAAGCTAAAATTTATTGAGGACGTAATGAATCAATAAAAATATCACGATATTCTAAATAGTAGCTGAAATCTTAAGCATAAAACGTAACTCGCAAAATTCTTTCCGATTCTTCCTTTGTCAATGGCCGAAAAGCATACTGCTCAAAATGTACGACTGTGGCTAATGTATAAATGCTTAAAAACAAAAGTGCCCTTAAATATTTATATATAAACTACACAGAATATATTTGATAAAAACTGGAATCCAAATTTCAAAATATGAAATAAAGTAGTTCTTGTAAGGTATAACTGAAACCGGTAATACATGAGTGATACAAACTCGAGCCAGAAATATCAAAAAAGCTTCTTGAATCCATTCCAAAAGGATTCATTCCTCTTTTAATAAATAATTGTAACCCTCCTAATTATTGGTTAAATTCGAAGACGTACGCTTCAAAAAACTTTTTTTGACCAAACAGTTAGTATCCAATTGCTTTTGTGAATGTATTCTTATAATCTACTGCTCAATGAAAGACATCTATTCAATTTGTAAGGTATAAATAAGATTCGATTCACAAGAATCGAACTTTTGAGTGAATGAATTAAAGAAGCTGCTTGAGATATGCTAATTTCGGCATACGCGCTTGGTATAAATACCATGCAGCTTGATTAAAGAGAGGAAGGTTTTGTTAAGGTTGATAGATAAGCGAGTTAAGGGAGCTACGAGGAAAGCAGCTCCAGGTACTATCCTGCGCTAGTGCTTAGGGGGCCCAAAGTTTACGTGGCAGTACTGCTGGTTTGACTCTCTGCTGGTTTGTGAGTATTTGCAAAGTGTATTTCTATTGAATGTTAATATATATTCCGTACAAGTAGTACGTATGCTCATTGCTGTAAAAGCAAATTCTATATGTGCAACGAATTCAATAAACATTGTTTCATGTATAAACTGTGTTTGTATCAAATTTATTTAGAGTGCCACTTCAAATTATATACACCCAAGTCTGGGTAGAAGTGAGCTATACTCTATAAATTTATACAAAATAATTTTTTTAAATTTGTTCATAAGTCTAAAAAACGTACAAAACTAATAAAGAGAGGGAAAATTAGCTTCCCTTCTTGTGTTATGATCACTTAATCGGCAATGAAAGAAAAAAACGCCCAATCTTTCTTGTGAGACACTGTAGTTTGTGAACACATCCGTATAATCGGGAAAGACATAACATAAGAAAATATAAATGTTTGAAAATGTGACTAGAGAGATGTAAGAAGCATTTCTGTTTGAACTATCGCTAAACTCGAAGACCAAAATAAGAAAAGTAAATTCAAGAATACGTTTAAAACCAAGCAGCGAAAATTTGATAAATCTGAAAAGAAGTGTCACCTTGAACTGGAATGTGTCAGTTACTGAGACAGGTGGACAGTATGGAAGTGTTTTAAAGTATAAAGCTATTTTCGTTTCTCTCCAGGCATGTATTTCATCTGTTATGAAACTCGAATACATTCTTTGCTCTGGAACACGTTAGAGTTTCTTTTATGAAATATTTATACTAGTCAATAGTGAAAGATAACGAAAAGAAAAAATAAAACAAAAATGTGTTTGATACCATTTTGTTTGTTTTTTGAAGTTTAATAAAATAGTTTCAAGACACAGAGATATAATACATTTCTTTATAGACAGTAAAGAGGCAATGGAAGTATGAGAACATTCATACATGACATTTTTCTAAAGGTATATCCTTTCAGGGCAATGTCTCCTGTTTCACATCTACATCATAAAAAATATTCCGCGTTCAAATTTAAAGATTTGTGATTTACTGATTATCGGTATCTAGAGTATGTTTCAGAACAAGGTACACCTTTACAACAGTTTTACGATAGACATTAATGGACTTTAAAATAGCCATTTACTATTTACCTATTGTTATACCTGGTGATATCCGTTCCAGCCTATGACATTTTTCTAAAGGTATATCCTTTCAGGGCAATGTCTCCTGTTTTACATCTACATCATAAAAAATATTCCGCGTTCAAATTTAAAGATTTGTGATTTACTGATTATCGGTATCTAGAGTATGTTTTCAGAACAAGGTATACCTTTACAACAGTTTTACGATAGACATTAATGGACTTTAAAATAGCCATTTACTATTTACCTATTGTTATACCTAGTGATATCCGTTCCAGCCTTTAAAATGTTAAAACTCAAGTTCAGTGTTTCGGTTCATTTTCGTAAATAAATAATAAAGTATATTATAAAGATTAAACTTAAAGCAGAAAAGCGATACAGTTATATTTTCGCAATTTGATCTTGACATCCATTTCAGACATCCATTTATGAAACTTTATACAGTTTGTTTTAAGCTTTCTTAATAAAGTAAATATTTAATGAAAAAATATTAAGTATCCTAGAAGAAAATAGAACGTTTTCTGAACTTCAGAGTTCTTTACGGAAAATTAAAAATACACATATTTAATGCTTATATGTAGTTGGCTAGCCTTCGTAATGTTTAGAGTTTAGACTGAAGCTCGTTTTGTCCATTAAGGTAGAAAATAAATAAAATAATAAGGTATAATATGTAAATTTTTATACACTGCTGGCCACCCAAATTGCAACACCAAGGAAGACAAGAGATATCACAACAAAATTTATTTTGTAGATAACATGTTGACCAAGTATCAAATGATTAAATTTATAGACTTCTGTGAAGTGTGGTTCCTGCCAAAATCAGTAGCCAGAGTAGCCGCCATTGTTGGAGATCACCGCTGCCACACGCCTCGGCATTGATTCAAAGAGACTTTGGATGAGTTCTTGGGGTACAACAGACCAAGCAGCTTCCACACGTTGCCAAAGTTGATTTGCTGTGGCAGCTGGGGATCGAATCTGGGTCAATCGTAGAGCAACCATGGACCACATGTTTTCTATCGGCGAAAGATCCGGAGAGCGAGGTGGCCAGGGAAGCAATTCAATCTGGCGATTGACGAAGAACCGTTGGACAATGCGTGCCACGTGTGGTCGCGCATTATCCTGTTGAAATATGGCTGTGGGCAAGCCCTGAAGGTAAGGAAGGACAACTGGCTCCAACACCTCGGAGATGTAGCGCTGGCTGTATAAAGTACCGGCAATGCGTACTAGAGGTGTGCGAGAGGGATATCCAATACCGCCCCATACCATAATACCCGGTGCAGGACCAGTGTGGCGGTGCATAACGCAGCTGTTCAGCATCCTCTCTTCACGGTGTCTCCAAACTCGAATGCGACCATCGTGGTGTTGCAGACAGAAGCGTGACTCGTCAGTAAAGACAATTGCATTCCATTCTGCCGTCCACATCCTTCTGTCATCGCACCATTGGCGGCGGAGACGTCTGTGGTTCTGCGTCAAGGGTAGACAAAGCAATGGACGTCTTGCGGACAGACCACTCTGCTGTAAACGGCGTCGAATGGAAAGCGCAGACACTGGATGATGCGTTACAGACTGCATGTGCTGTGCTATGGGTCGTGATGTGACTGAGCAATCCGCCACTGCCATGCGCACAATTTGCCTGTCATCACGTGAAGTGGTGCGCTGAGGTGGATGCGATCGAACACGCCGGTCCGTCGTACCCTCCTGCATCCAACGATCACATATCCGCATTACAGTTGTTTGGTTTCGTCCAACACGACTACCGATTTCCCTGAAAGATAATCCACAATCTCGGTAGGCCACTATCCTTTCTCTGTCGAACTCGGATACTTGATCAAAAGATGATCGCTGTTTTCGACGAGGCATAATTGATCGTTTTTTTTGAAAAAACCACAAGAAAAACACAATTGCCGAACTTGAAATCGTCGAAATCTCCAAGCCTTAAATAGCGCTTTGAAGTGGCGCCACAGGCGCGCGTGATGTGCGTCTGCGCTGAAATTCTAATCATTTGCATATCTCACCTCCGCTAATGCATGTTGTAAATTTCATGTTATTTGCTTGTTTCCTTCAGGGTGTTGCATTTACAGTGGCCAGCAGTGTATATGAAACAGGAATGCAATACTATTTTTTCTAATTTTTGGAACTTATTCTTGATATATTTCAACCATATATAAAGAAATATAAGGTGATTTGCCTACTTCTCTTCTTTATAAAAGGAAACCATTAAATAATTTTGAAGAAAATGGAATGTCATTGGAATTATATAGTCCTTGACAAAAACTTCAAAATACATAAAATTAATGAAGATTATAAAATAAGTTTCCACAACGTGAAAAATTCTTAACTTAATTATATTGCTACGGAAAAAATATTCTTGGTAAATCTGGAAAGATTGTTTCAGGAAAGGCACGACAGAGTTTACTGTTTGCAATACTTAGCAAACTTATCTCGAATAGTTGAGCTTCGAGTTCGATTCCCGAGTCAGCTTAGTCATTAAAGATGACAGATAAAAGTGAATGGGAATGTGGTGACGTCTTAGTGACCCTAAAAGCAATTACTGATGGTCCTTGACTCCCTCTTAGAAAATTAAACCTCGTCAAAGAAGAGCACGGCATGGCTTCATGGTGTAATGTTCAGCACTCCTGTTTAGAAGGCCGCAGGCGTGGGTTCGATTCCCACGGAAACATTATTTTACGGCGAAAGAAAAAATATGGGCAGAATACACTTGACAGATTCAGGGTTGTTAAGATCTGTATAGTATGTATAGAGTAATTAAATAAATAATAGAACCGATAAAATTGGAACTACTTAAAACAAGTTATTAAATTGAAGAAAATGTACCTAGTATTCGCATATACTGATTAATCACAATCGCGTCAAATGTTTTAATTCGCTAAGAATGGATAAATAAATGAGATAAAAAATTGCAAAATCATAATATGAGAAAGTAACTACAGCATAACAAAAGATATCATAAAGAGCATTTCGAAAAATAATTAAGAATTAAAGTTAATAAAAAAGAATGTAAGATCTCGAAAGAAAATTAAAATAATGATAGAAGAATAATATTAAAAGCAAACAAGATTTAGGCAGAGGCGTGATGAATATTTCTGGCGCAACACAAGTCTGCAGTTTTTACTTTTAAGCATTACGTGCTCAGTTTTTTCAAGGGAAAATATTATGCTTTCACTTTTGTCAGTTTGTAGTAGTTTTTTTTGTAATTGTAATAATTTTCTTTAAAAGTAGATTTTTTTAAAATTACCCATTTTCTTTAAACGAAACATGTATTATTTGAAAATGAATAAACAGTCAAAATCTACCACATCATACCTTTTCTTCGTGTTGAGGAACTTCGTACGAATCTGGAAAATCTAAAGATACGGATCCACCAACTCTCAAATTTTTCACTTAATACATGCTTTCAATATTGGTCCTTATTATGTTCTGAAAAGTTCTGTATCTATTGCGCGCGCACACACACATACAGACTGATGCCCATATTAACCTTTTTTAAAAATTATTCGTTTATAGCACTCCATTAAATAAATAAGATCTGCATTAGAAACGGAAAAATCACTTAAATCTCATTATATACACGTCTATGAATTAGCGAGTAAATTATTGTTTTAAATTTACTCTTTTTACGATCTCTAAAAACTGAAATCGGGACACACAGAAATTTTGTTCAATATACGTATATTAGCCCCCTTTTTTTAACTGCTGCCCGAAAGTTACATTTCTACTCGAACATAAATAAATGTGAAGAACCAACACCTTTCCACTTGTGAAAAACGTGATGGGTAAAGTATCTACTTAGATTTATAGAAAATGCCCTTCTTTAGGATATGATTCTGGAATCAGTTACGGAATATTTCTCTTTCCTTTCTTCTATCGTGATGAATGAGACAAAAGACTGAAATATCATTTCCAATTGCTCCAGATTGATTTCATCGCTCAACTGCCTTTCATCAAGTTACCAGCGTAATTGAGCGCCTATTGTTATCTCAATCTTCAGCACCCACTCTTCTTTTCTTAATATATGAAGGCGGGAGGTGATTCAAAAATCACATATACATAAAAATAACTTCTTTAAGAAATTATAATTAAATTATAAATTTTTATAAACTTAATGAACTGAAAATGAGAATGCGAAATTTTCTTGAAAGTAGAAGGTTATATATATATATATATATATATATATATATATATATATATATATATATATATATATATATATATATATATACTTATAGACATTGTTTAGCGCACTGGTTCTCAGTATTGAAGGTTATCGGTTCGGGACTTGACAAGCACCACTGAATGCTCTCGTGTCTACGCCGTGTACGGGCACGTCAAATCTATAGGCCGGAAAGTCCTTCCGTGGGGATTGCAGAGGTAGGAGGAAGACAAGAACTCCTAGATGCCACTCTTGAGGATATATCACGCAGTACTACACTTCATGCAATAATTTCCGATAATATGTTGGAATTAAGTGTTATAAGTTTGAAAGCAACGTGTCAAAACACTTTCTGGTCCAAGCAGCAATTAAATGATCGAATAGATTACAATTAGAATACACTGAGCCTAACGCTCTGACCAAAGAAAACACACATTAAATATTTCTATGAACAAAAAGTTTCCTAGCTATGGCAGACTACCTGAAAAGAAAGAAATGAAAAACTTGCATGAAAGAAAGTCTCTTGCTGCAATTTCTTCAGTTCACTTTACTGATGTGTTAAATTCACTGACTTTCAGAGCACTATTCTCAGGCATATACCCACTTTGTGTGCACAACAACCTCCCTCCCATTTCTAAATTTTACACTTTCTAAATAAATGTATTAACTATCACATATTTCTTATCTAGAACCGTTCGTAAGATAAGTCTGACAGGTAAAATTTCCCATTTTTTCAGCAAAGACACACATGGGGTCACAGTGGAGGAAGATCTTTGTGATGAAGAGCCTACTCTGCTCTGTAGTCACTTTGAATGAATTTAACGGGGATAGGTGAAGAACTTTGCTCTGGTTATATCATTCAGGAAACAATGTTGTTCTTGAACTGTTGCTTGAAGCACTATGTGCAGTGGTTATAGAATCCCATGAACGTATTGAAACATATATTGAGATTCAAATCGAAATTCTGTCAACAATATGACAGAAGCAGCAGAGAACATCTAAGTATTTAGGATACAAAAACTCTCATTTTCTTTCTTTGTAAGTGTGCATTTAATGCCCAAGAAATTAGAGTTTTCTTCATAAAGAAGAAACGAGTCTTATTTTCGTTATATTACAGTTGGTAAAATTAAGAAAAAAGGAAACGTAGGAAACCCCTGAAATATAACTAAGTTACTATATATAGCAACTTTTATCAGAGAATTTACTAAAATAAATTTACAGGAACTTTAATAGCAATGTCAATATGTAGATTAACTTTAAATACATTTGCTGAAAATCTTTCTTACGTATAAGTAACTTACTTAAACCGGGACAAATAAATCAAATTTACCACGGCAGAATAAAATAAAATTTTAAAATTAACAATATAACTTATTCAACAAAAAAAACTTTACAGAGGGCCTTTACCATTTGAGTTTGGATATATCCTTATTAATGCAGACAACTTATACAAATATAAATTGACAGGTCATGCCTGAAGAAAAAAAATATTCGGTACATTTTAGTTAATTTCACAGAACTGTGGACCATTTACCGTTAATGCAATGTCACCCTTTTCTTGAAATAAAATATGAATCGTTCATGATAGGAAACACCTTTCGGCTGAATGGAAAGAACTTGAAAGACAGCTAATGCACTCCATAACTCGGTTTAGTTTTAGTATTAAAATAGTTAGGTTCAATAGAATAGTAAGGTTAATGGTAAAGTGTTAAGTAATATTAACAAAAATCGAGTATTTTATTCTTTTTTGTTTTTCTTAAGTAATGGCCAGACGTTTTCAATTTAAAAGTTCGTGAAATGAATGTACACACAGCCAAGAAAAAACGGTCAATGTCCTATGTTTTTTTTTCGATGAGAAGTGATATTTTTAATTAAATTATATCTTTGCTTCTGAATAATAAAATAAAGAGGGATAAGTAAATTCATGTTTAAATCTCTTTTTTCTTAATACATTTGATAAATATGTGCAACTATTCATGAAAGGAATAATTTACATGTGATCCTGGATTACATAGTATATGTAGGTCTACTATACGTCCAGGTAGTTTATCCCTTTGCTCCAGCTCGATAACGCCAGAACTACCACGCCACGCAAAAGGATTGGTTTTAATAGAAGTAAAAATATGTCTTAATAGCCAGTATTTATAGTGTTTATAAAGCACAAAACTTTATATCTATATGGACAATTTGGCAATGTCGTTTTAAAAGAAATCATTGATAATTTTACAGATTTTTATTTCGATAAAAATATATTTTGAAAAATGTAGTGGAACATTCCAAAGTGTAAATTCAGTTATAGGGTGAAGTATCTAAAAAGAGGAATGTCCTCCATATTAAATAATTCTTAAACGGGCATATTTGAGTTTATGTAATAAAAACCATAAAAATATCAAGGTACGTAATTAAAAGTAAAATGATACGAGGAATGAAAGGTAAAATGCAGTTTTACAGAGCTTTTTAATAGGTTGCATCATTATTATTGCATTTGTAAACAAAGTGAAAGGATAAGTTTTGTACCCCAGTATAAAATTTTTATCTTGATTTAATGCTTTAAACAATGTTAGAGCAAAGCGCATAAATAGTTCTTCCCATCAAGACAAAAACTTGTTTGAGCGGAGAAAATGTTGAATGTTATTTCTGATGTAGGGAAGTTGCACAGTTAAGGCTACTTTGTACTAACCCTATTGGATTCAATAAACAGGAAATCCAACGTTAATAAAGCAGAAATAGCAGTAAAGTGCAATTTTGCATACGGCCGTTTCGAAGCTGCAAAGGAGCTGCGAAACCTATTGGATTCGCTTACCTCAATGCTAACCTATGGAGAAAATATGTCCAATTATTGCCAACTTGGATTTAAAGATTAAAAAAAAATTGTACTCCATAATTGAGAAAGAAATTTTACACCTTGGGTCATTTTTTATATTTTTTTAAAATGCAACTAATATTTTGAAATTTAAATTATTCAGGGAAAAAATCTGGTATAGTTTAAACACTCACAAATTCCTTTGGAGGACGAAATTTATAAAATGAATCCTGCTGAAAGGGGCAGAAAAGTTCAGGCAATCTGAAAATACCCTTTTTATTTGATTATAAGCGTTTATGTAGCTGCAAATAGTAGAAAAAATTTCTCCACAGGTTAACATTGAGGAGAGAGTATCAAGTAGGGTTAGTACACAGCAGCCTTAAGCATATGTTATACATTCTTGATTGCCGAAAAAGTGCTGAAATCAAATGATAAGCCCGCTCTATAAAATTTCAATTTCTTCCTACTCAGCAAGTAGTATTATTAAATTTATATCTTTATTCTGTCCCTGTTTGAGAAAGTTATTTATAGTACATCTAAATTATTAGTACAACAAAATTTAGTAATCAGAGAAAAAAGGATCTCGATCAATCAGTGATCCAATGCTGTCCCATTATTTCTAGAAAATCATTTTGATATAAGTATAGTATTCTGTTTCATAGTCGCATTATTAATAAATGTACGTTGATAACTCTTCAGACATCTTATAGCTGCAACATCTGCTTTTGTGAATCTAACATATTGGATTCATTTTCAAGAAATTATTCTGTATCCAGTCGACGGCGTTGAGAGTAAATCTACCTTCATAAATTGATTGATAAAAATAACCGAGTCGGATCACTGGGGAAATCTTTTCCCTCAGCTGAATATCACGCCTTTTATAATTAAACTAGCTGAAAACTCGCACTTCGCTACGGAGTACATTCAAATTAAATACAACGGTCAATGTATGCAATTAATGCCAATATATATATATTTATAATAAATACGACGATCAATGTATACAATTGATGTAAAAAAATACATTTATAAAAAAATCGTAAGGGATATTTTATAAAGAAAATAATGTAGATGAAAATAATCAAATTAAATCTAATACTAAAGAATATAGTACAGTTAATATAGTACAGTTTGAGGAACATATTTTTACTGTATTTTAATATTTTTTTAGATAATGTCCAATCGTCTGCCGCATTAGCAAGGAAAGAAAAATATTTTTTTGTCTATTTCGTTTTCATGACGTGACGATAAATTTATTTAAAGTACCAGAAAAATAGATCACGTTATCAGCATTTAATAAATTAAATTCTAAAAATTTATCTTTAAAAATTCACCAAAAATCAGAAAATAGAGGTAAAGATTCGAAAAAGATTTCATTTTGAAGGAATTTTTATGATCTTTCTCGTGATATAAATTTTATAACCCTCAAATTATTATTTTAAATGCAAACTTAAAAAATGTTACTAAAACAGCTTAAAAATTTAATTTAAAAAATCTATGAAGAATTTTTTAAAAATCTCTCTTAGTGCACCCCTACACTATAAGAAGAATCACCATGCAAAATGTGAGCCCTTTAGGTCAAGCGGTTTGGACTGTGCGTTGTATGTCAGTGAGTCAGTCAGTTACCGAATTGTTTTATATATATAGATAAGAGAAAAATACTATTATACTTTTAAATATTTTTTGAAGGGCCTCTTTATGTACAAGTATGGAATGTAACATAAACAAGAAATAAAACTTGTCAGTTTATTTCTCGTATTTTGTTAATGAGGTTATTTATAGGCTGTTTTTGTCGAAATATATTGTAGCTCTTTATTTTTGTTGACTAATTGATTTTCTCTCTCTATCTGTAGAAAATTGTATCCAGGGGGCGCTGCGACGCCCGTAGAGAGGGAGAAATTTTCGCTTCTCAGTTCGCTCCTCGCTCTCGTAAAAAAGGGTCATGTAACCCACCGTTGGAATCCCTATCTGCTGAAACATTTTCTATTTATGTTTTACAATTGTTACTGTTACAATAAACAAAAAAGTCCAATCTTCGTAGTCTTCCATTTGTAGTAGTTTGTCATAAATTCGATTATCCGTTATGTTAATCATGAGCACCCTCTCCCATGATTCTTTTCTACAAATGCTAAACAATGAATACCGGTGATTACTGTTCGATCTAGTGTAATCTACAGCTCATTCTGTAACCCCAAAAATATATTTTAGTAAACCATATTTTTTTCAGAGGGCACTGTTTACTTGTAAACAAATCTATGATTCAAATGATAGAATTTTGGGTCTATGTCAGGAGGAAGAATTCAGGTGGTCATAAGGTGTTTTATGCACTAAGATGAGTGAAAAAAACAGAATTTACTATAACAGTGCTACAAAAAAAATTTTTTTTTGGTGCCTAAGATTTTAAAACTGATTTTAGCTATATTTGGGGCGCTGAATCTAAATATGAAATTAGTTTTTCTCTATCAGCTCTACTTTTTTAGATACACTAAAACCTCGTTTATCCAGACAAACTGGGACGAAAGGCAATCCGGATAATCCGGATAATATGGATAATAAACAATACAAAATCCTTAAATAAGAAGACTTACTTTGTTTTGTAACAAAATTACATAGTATTGTTTACAAAACATTAAAAAATATATTTTCACATCATTTATTAACAAAGAATTACTAAGTCTAGTGAAGTTTTCTTAAACTCAACAAAAAGCATTTTATTACCATAATTTATTGTACAATCTATGCAGGAACTGTACATTGAATCAAACTAAAAAGCGAATATTTGGTTTACCTGTAGTGACGTTCTTGCTATTACAGTGAAAAATTATTATCTAATGTAGACATTGAATAAAAATGTCTACAAATCTGATCCGGATCAACGAAAGCCGGATAAACGAGATTTTACTGTACATCCACTTATCTATCAATATTTTTTTCTATTCAATACATTCATGTATGGGTAATTTGAACTCCTGGAAAAAATGGGTCTTCCTGAATGTTTTCCAGATGATTGGCGCCTATTTATTGTCAGCTGAAAGCGAAGTTTGAAATGTGTCCTTCTACACAATGGGAACAAATATGGTTCAATACCAATTGCTCACTCAACGAAAATGAAAGAAGAATATGACACCATAGCTTTGGTCTTGGAGAAGATAATGTATCATGATCATCAATGGGTGATTTGTGTGGACTTAAAAATGGTAAATTTTCTCCTTGGACAGCAAAGTGGCTACAACAAATATTCTTGCATCGTGTGCCTCTGGGATAGCAGAGTCAAAACACACCACTGGGATAGAAAAGAGTGGCCTAAGAGAGAAAACATGGACCTTGGGGAAAAGAACGTCATTAACGACCCCTTAGTTGGACGAGAGAAAATCATCTTTTCTCCACTGCATAACAAGCTGGGCCTAATGAAGCAGTTTTAAAAGGCTCTTGATATGAACGGATCATGCTTTGCATATATAGGGGGGAAAATACTTAAGTTGAGTAAGGAAAAAATCAAAGCAGGGATATTTGACGTCCCACAAATAAGAACAACTCATTAAGGATACTGCCTTCGTAAATTCCACGAATGAGGCTGAGCTAAAAGCCTGGACTTCATTTGTTGCAGTTGTCGGAAATTTTGTGGGCAAATGCAAAGCTGAAAACTATGTTGAACTGGTAAATAGTTTCAGATCCCTAGAGTATAACGTGAGCATTAAGGTGCGCTATTTACACAGCCACTTGGACTATTCTCCTGAAAATTTAGAAGACTCCAACCAGTGATGAACAAGGTGAAAGATTTCACCAGGATATAAAAACTATGGAGGATCACTACGAAGGAAGATGGGATACGCACATGATGACAGATTACTGCTGGAGTTTAAAAAGAGACTGCTCCAAAATACATTCAAGAATGTCACGGAAAAGAAGTTCCCAAAGTGTTCAGTGACTAGTTGGTTTCATCGATCACTTTTTCCTCTTTCTTGCTCTTTGTAATTAGATAAGTACTACTGCAATATTCTCTATGATTTTTATGTTTCTTTAACATTTAAAAAAAATATATAATAATAATAAAAATTCCGTGTTTAGTTTTTTAATTTGATCCATGGATTTAACTTAAAATAGTGTAACGTATATTTCACTAAAATGTTATATCTTAGAAATTTGAGCTCCTAGGCAAAAACTAATGCCATATTTAAATTCAGGGCATCAAATTCATATGAAATCAGCTCCAAATACCCCGGCACCAAATCCACTGTTGCCCTGTGTTATGTGTCTGCTACAGTCGGTGTTTACGTTCCAAATATTGAGCTAAATTACGGAATTTGTTCAGCAGTATTTTTCTGTAACCGAAAAGAATGTTATTGATATTAATCATAAAGCATCCCCTTGTACATTAAAATAAAAATTTTGACATTATGGTATAGTAAATTTTATTTTATTTCAAATCTACGCAAATGTAAATTTTATTAATTAGGTAATTGTAAGCCTCTTCCGGAAATTAAAGTTATCGTTAATAAAAGTCTTTTAGGTTCAGTTCCTCATTTATTATTATGCAAGTAAAGCATTCAATATGACTAGTGCTTTTTTGCTGTCATAAGACTTCGTCAAAAGTATATGTAGCCCATCCAAACATTTACTGATAAGAAAAGGGCCCTAATCACCAAATATTCACGAGCAAATTAATAATCACAATAATACTAATGTTATGACACAAAAGTCTTGCCAAGCCGTAATATCGACCACTAGATATCGTGATATAAAACTTTCAGAATAGAAAATATAAATAAAGATAAAAAATATACACATAAAGCTTTCAGAATAGAGAAACTAAACGCGTGTTGCACTTAAAGAAACCTAATATCTTGATACATATGCAGGCTTCAAAATTAGGACTAACTCATTAAGTTTTAAAAGAATTATAGAAAATACATAAATTACGCATTAACGGAATTGTTATGTTTAGGATATCAAGTTAAAATGGACAACTACCTCAGGAAAATATTAAATATAATCTCAAGTAAAGCGTTATGCAAAAATATAGTGTCTTCAATTATTGAACTTTACATTTTTTAAACCTGGCTTTGATAACGCACTCTAAATGAATTTCTCTCTTTTGCAGTTTGAATATGTCTAATAAATATTTTAGGTAAATTTAAGAACGAGGAAAATACCTAATTAAAGAAACTTTACTAATTAAATAATTTACTAAATTAAGTGAAACTTTCAAAACAAGATTCTTTTGGGTAAGATTTTCTAGGAGTGCTTATTTAATGTATCTATTCATGGCAATTAAGAGATGAAATAGCATTCAAAACGTAGATGTTTAATCAACCGTACATGAGAGAAGATCTAAACTTCAACGTTTATCAAATATTAAAAAAGTTCGTTGGATGTAAATATGATATGCAAGTGTTTTCCTTTATATTGGCGGTCCGTGAGTTTAAACAATAAATATCATTACAACTCATTCACGAAAAAATTCCCCATTGAAAATGAATATATAATTAAATGTTTTAAAAACTTCGAGAGTGTTTTAATAATATTTATGATATAATATTTCAATTAAAATAATATATCAAGAAAACAACAACAGAGAAGTTTAAAAAAACATGGTTTATTATTTCATATAAGATCATACCTACGTAAATATTTTGCAGATATATTCTCTTTCACTTAAAATAATTCTTTACTTATAGATATTATAATTTATAATAATAAATTTTTATAAATGGTGTATTATTTCCTGAAAATATAAATCTTGGTTAGTATAAAAAGTTTTTTGAGAGGGAGATTTTCCGTTAAGTTGTTTTTAAAAAAAATCTTATTTCAAAGGAAATTAATATGCATCTAAGCTTTAAAGAAATATACATTTGATCTAAACTTTTCAGTTCTACTAGCGTAAAAAAACTGGTATGTCATGGACTATTAAAATGTCACACAATTTTATATTTACAGGCTTGTTGTTCCACTGTTAAACTTACCAGATATTGATGCTATTCTGAGAATCTAACCCACATACTTGATATGAAGATTTATTTAATACATGACAACCGAGACGGAAAAAGCAAGCTTCGATTTCTTCATGATTCTTTTTCTTACAGAAAATTTCTTTGAAGCACAGAAGAGGCAAAATATTTTTGCCCAGTACAAACAGAAAGTTTAGGACAAAATATTAAATAATATTATATTTTTTTACTCGAGGTCAAAAGAAATAGACTATAAATTATATGTTTTGAGAAATTCTTTGTTTATCTCACATATATTTTAGATTTTAACAAGCAGGAAACGTTACGAACAGAATTACGTTACATGTGGATGTTTAGTATTTTCCCCATTTCAATAAATTTAAGATAAAGGCATAAATATAAGCAAAAATGGAATAAGTATCTCACAAGGACTACATTAATTTATTTTTTCTGTTGAGCAGATTGAATTCATAATAAAATCCACACACGACTGCAAATACATTGAAACCAAAATGAACTATTACGGACGGAAATAATCAAAAGTGTTTCGCATTTAAACAGAGAAATTGCCTATTTTGATATGCATTTGAAGTCAGTTACGCGTAGTATTTCAGATTAGCGGACTTGGATTAGATTATTGTACTTCAAGAATAATATCCGATGCTGATCTAGTTACCACTACAATCTGAACTGTTCGGGTGTTTCCCATGAGAACTCCTATTTCCTTTCCTTTTTCTAACCACCAGAGCCTCTTAGATCTTTAGGACCTTCCCATTTAATACGCCAGTTGTTTATGAAAATGGGAATAATCTATAATATAAGTATGTTATATTCCTGACTGTCCCAAACAGATTAATGTTTAATACTCCCGACAAACAAAACAAATTATTATGTACTTTTGTATAGAAAATTGATAGACTTAAGCCTTTGATACAAATCAAAAGATTTTTTTTATCAATACTAACAAATATCTAAAAATCACTCTTTTTCACTTAAGCCCTTTATACCGGGCACCAAATATATAAATATGTATATATATATATATATATATATATATATATATATATATATATATACACACACACACACACACACACACATATATATATATATATATATATATATATATATATATATATATATATAAATATAAATATACACATATTATATATATATATGTGTGGGATGCCTCCTTTGGATTGGGTTAACTAGTCGTCTGTTATAACCAATATAGTACCCCACATTTAATACAAGACTCAAGATGACTCATAAATAGTCTCTCACGAACAGTAACAATAGATATTTATCTACTTGACACCACAGTTCACACATATAACATTTAACATATGATAGTTGACCTTTCAGTAATGACGATATTGCCAAGAACTCTACCACTTGGACTTCTGAAGTCACTCAGACTTCTACAGCACGGGAGCTTACTATCGCTTCCCTTCGGCCCGTAGCTACAAGCTAGGCCCAATCTCCGGGGTCTCTTTCCCCGTTCTCTCTTAGGAGCTCCGTCTTTTAACACTAGCGCACGAGAGCCTCTGCCCTGCGTCGCCTCCAAAGCTTATCTCTCCTCAAACACTTTCTCCCAGTTCGTCTACCGAAATCCTGGTAGCGCTGTCGTCGCATAGCGTACACGGCAGCACAAAGCTTATAGCCGGAGCCATGGGATAATGCAATCCCCATAGCTCGGCCGTCCTGACAATTGCTGACGTCCTCGGCAGCGTTATGCCTTATCATTACCCTCATCAGTTTTAACACACACAATAACACAGACGAAACAAGAACAATGATGCAAAAGAAAGTAATACGTTGTTTACAGTCGGTCATGGCTCTTTTCTGAATGTCTAGTCGGAGCCAGTGGACTACAGTTCACTGCAATACTTGAAAACACAGGTGCACCACGTTTAAATTACGATGCACAATTCCTCTTTAACTGTAACACTTAAGTTGCTCAAAACACCAATGAAACATCCCGTTAAACCAAGTTTGTGTTTAAAAGCGTATTTTCTCACTTAATCATAACACTAACGAACATACACTCACAAATAAAAAAGCACTTCGTCTACCGTACACCGTGACACTTAGGGCTACCATAAGGGCCAAACACAACCCTCGAATACCATATCGCCCTTTATGAAATTTAATTGATGTGCATACTCAGCTCTTTGCGCTGACACTTTCCTTTCGCACACTTGGACTTGACTATCACCAAACACACTGGAAAACACGATGATAAGCTGAGCACACTTTTACAGGTGGGTTAGCAAAGTCTGAAGAAGTTTGAAGTATGATAATGATCACTATTTTGTACTCTTGAGTATATGAGTATATCGGTTCAACACTTTCGAGTCTGAGACGCATTTTGCAGACTCAGAACGAAATTTCCCAACCATTTCCGAAGATCTGTCACTCAAACTTGCTGGCATTTATAAATATATAGCCTTTACACTACGGCGTTCCCATTCAATACGAATCACTCTTCCACTAAAATTTAGTGGCAATTCATAATCTGTAGCCACTGCGCTACGGTCACATCGTGGCTCACAAGAATCATTTTTTTCTTCCTTCTCAGTTTTCAAAACATATGGACTATCGTCTCCTCCTAAGGGGATCTTTTCCGCTCCCTGGGACACACGAGGGGTTGTCGTAAGTTCGGTGACCTCTTCCACTCGAAAATGTGCAAGCCGTTTCTCCTCTGTCGCACCGCCGGTGAAATTGGATGACAGCTTTATTGGTGTATATACATTGGTACAGAGTTCTCTCCCCGACTCCTGTCATCACATTAGTCACGGTAACATTAGACACGGTATTTAGGACCACCCCCATTCCCGCCTCAAGATTTCTTTGATGTTGTGTGTCCCCCGACCATGCTCGACACCATTTGACCCGCTGACCCCCCACTCTCTTTCTTTGATGGACCGCCAGAGGAGGAGATCAGCGCATATACAGAGTACAGAAAGAACATTAATCACTGGCAGATGCAGAGAACTCTGTACCAATCTGTATGCGCTATATGAGTATCGTAGTGGTTGAGGGCATTCCGCCCCCTTCTGCTCTGTTGGCTTCAAATTTTGGGGGAACCTCTGCACCCTTCGTTCTGGTTTCAAATTTCAGCAGGCTATCGCTGTTCTCGCTCGGAGTGGGTGTTGAAAGTTCACTGAACTTCGAAGAAAGCAATTCTCCGTTCTCTCTAAAGTGAGATAAGGCCTTGGGGTTCACAAATTCCCGATGCTGGCTTGGGCGAATTTCGGGCCCACTTTGTTGATTCACACTCGTGAAAACAACATCAGATACACGAAAATATCTCTTTTGGTAGCGCAAAAAAATATGTGCACCTTTGTCCATACAAAGTACAGACACACTATCCGAGTTCGTCTTAGGCTCTAACTGTCGTTCTAATCTTAGTATTTCTAGTTCGCATTCAATCTCAGCCATCTTGCGTTCAAACTCAATTTTGCGCTCAAACTCGACTTTTTCGGCTGCAATTTTTTCCAAGAACTCTACCACTTGGACTTCTGATAGCACATACAGATTGGTACAGAGTTCTCTGCATCTGCCAGTGATTAATGTTCTTTCTGTACTCTGTATATGCGCTGATATCCTCCTCTGGCGGTCCATCAAAGAAAGAGAGTGGGGGGGGGGTCAGCGGGTCAAATGGTGTCGAGCGGGGTCGGGGGACACACAACATCAAAGAAATCTTGAGGCGGGAATGGGGGTGGTTCTAAATACCGTGTCTAATGTTACCGTGACTAATGTGATGACAGGAGTCGGGGAGAGAACTCTGTACCAATGTATATGCACCATGAAGTCACTCAGACTTCTACAGCACGGAAGCTTAATATCGCTTCCTTTCGGCCCGTAGCTATAAGCTAGGCCCAGTCTCCGGGGTCTCTTTCCCCGTTCTCTCATAGGAGCTCCGTCTTTTAACACTAGCGCACGAGAGCCTCTGCCCTGCGTCGCCTCCAAAGCTTATCTCTCCTCAAACACTTCTCCCAGTTCGTCTACCGAAATCCTGGTAGCGCTGTCGTCGCATAGCGTACACGGCGGCACATAGATTATAGCCGGAGCCATGGGATAATGCAATCCCCATATATATATATATATATATTATTTATTATATATACTTTTTATCTTTATTAAGTAAGAAATTGAAAATTTCTTTATATACTTAACAAAATACAAAATATTCTTTCCTAAAAATCCCTCCATAAATTTGATGTGCGTGTTATCGTCCGATGCGTGAAATAGTCTGAAAAATACGGTACATAATTTTTTGAATTCTCTTAAAATTTCAAATACATGATTTATCCAATAAGATAGAAAAATACAATGAATTTTTTGAAGGAAATATTCGGCACGCCGTAATAGCATCCCAGGGATTGAATATATTCACCCCTGTTCAACTTGATGTAAATGCACAACATGGATAAGAAAAAGAAAAATATATACATTTATCCATCAATAAAAGACAAAATAAAACTGCAAAATTGATATATTTTCTGTAGTTTTAAGAAAACAATTTATCCGATGATGTATTGTCAATATCAGTCGATAAAACTTCTCCGAAAACAAGATGTATATCGATACAGAAACTGGTTGAATACAAAAGTTTTAACGGCGGTAAAAGAATAGCGTCGGGAAGTTTTTATTCGCAAGGGAATATTTTGATGTTTTCTAAGAGTAACCACCAGATACCCTCTCTAAAAAAAGTATTAAAGAAGAATCGTTGTAAATAGAGATTGAATAGTCTCAAGTGTTATAAGTTTAACCGGTCAGGGTTTATCGTTATTTAAATTAACCTTACTTACATAGGATTCTATGAATGACATAGCAGTTATCGTTCTGATTTTTGAACAGGTAGACACGATCGGATTTCACTCGTAAACCAATTTATTCATCTTGGAAACATTCATTTTGGTTTGACGTATAACAAGTGCAATAGGAAAAATAATATTAGCTAAATTAAAGGAGCAAAAAATAATTTGCGTTTGCTTTCAAATGATTTTTTCAATTCTTAAGGATAAATTTACCAATTTTTTTATGGAAAAAATTGTATCTGTATCACAGAAAAACCCAAGATGAGAATAAAATATAATAAAAACGGAAAGAAATGATAATTAATAGTTCTTCATGCAAAATTCCCAAACACATTTTCATCATTTGAGAAATATTTATGCTTCATTTAAAACTAATTATAAACAGTTATAAGTAATCTTGTTTGAATGTTTTAAGCGAAATTTATTATAAAATGAATCGAGAGTTTAGACATTCTCTTTTTATTAAATTTGTTAAATACACTCATGGACAAAAAAATTAGCGCACCAAGAAGGAGTCTTCAAAAGGAAACGAAATTTTTCATACGTAATGACTACTTTGATATAAGTAAATGATAAGTAAATCAAAGAAAAAGGATAATTTATTTCAGAGAAAAAGGCAAAAGAACGGAGGAGTTAATACTCCGTTGGACCCCCTCTAGCGCGAATGCACGATGCGATACGATCGGGCATTGAGCCATACAAGTTCTGTATGATGTCTTGAGACATTTCGTTCCATATTTGCTGTAACCTTGCCTCTAGTTCGTTCAAACTCGTCGGATGCCCAACTCGTCGTCCCAAATGATCCCAGATATGCTCGATTGGAGACAAATCTGGGGATCGGGCAGGCCAAGGTAGGGTAGTAACAGTGCGGAGACAGTCTTGTGACACCCTTGCCGTATGAGGCCGATCATTATCTTGTTGAAAAATGGCTCCTGGGAGCCGTTGCATGAGTGGCAACACATGTGGTTGCAGGATTTCATGAACATACCGCTGGGCTGTCATGGTGCCACGGAACAATACTAGGGGTGACCGTGTATTGTAGGCAATGGCACCCCATACCATCACACCAGCTGTGGGAGCGATGTGTCGCTGTACAGCAAAGGCAGGATTGAATCGTTCACCCCGGGCTCTCCACACACGAACACGATTGTCATCACTGCCGAGATTCAATCTGGATTCGTCGCTAAAGACGACCTGGTTCCATTCCGCTGCAGTCCAGTTTCCTCGTGCGCGGCAAAACTCCAAACGGAAGCGTCGATGGGTGGGCGTCAAGGGCAGCACACGTAATGGGCGCCGCGATACCAACTGTCCTTCAGCCAGGTGCCTTCGTATGGTTCGAGAAGACACAGAGGCCCCTAGTGAAGGTGCTACCTGTGCCTGGATGGCGGCCGATGAAGCAGTTGGTTGTAGGCGGCATTTCTTACGATGTGGCGGTCTTCTCGACGACTGGTCTGTCGAGGGCATCCTGAGTCTGGTCTTCGTGTACATGACATCTCTCGGGTCCACTGGTCCCAACACCTCCTCACAACACAATCAGAGCGGCCTAATTGACGAGCTACTCGCCTAGCTGACCACCCAGCTTCCATCATCCCGACGATTCTCCCCCTCTCAAACTGCGACAACTGCTTATATTGTCTTCGAACACGGCGTAATAGCATGTCTATCTCAGCTCTTCCTTTGTAAATGATTCAGAACACTCAAACAAGCTTTGGTTACCTGTTTTATACTCCACAGAGTACGATGTTCAACGCCCTCTACCGGCTATACGTAATGCGCAATCACGCTGCATTTCTAATCATTTGCATATCTCCCCGACATGTACCTTCATTGCAAGTTTCGTTACGATCCCGCAATTATTTCTTGGTGCGCTAATTTTTTTGTCCATGAGTGTATATATCGATCTAATTTTCGAAGAATTTTCAGTTACTGTACAATATCAGTAATCAGAATTGTGCTTAAAGTTTTTTTTTTTAATTTCTCCATGCAGTTTCTTTCCATGTTTTTCTAAACGCCACGAAACGAACGAGAGATATATTATGGGGGATAACTAGATGCAAGGCGCTCCTGAAACACTAGCATCTGTCAAAATTGTTGAATTAAAAGAGGCTTTAAATGCTGAAGAAAAAATGCTGGAGAAAGGTATCCCACAAATATAGTCTCATGGATTACTGGATGAAAGAATTTTCCAGAAAATTGTGTGGCCGATTGGCTTCTCATCGATAATTGAGAAAGAATAACAGATAAATCAATTATTTACATTAATACTGATGAGGAGGATTCAGATTCGGAAGAGAAAGAATTGATTGAATGCAGAAAAAAGTTTTTTCTAATGCGGAAGGTACGTGGCTCTAGAGACAACCCTCAGCTGAATAGGGCAGCAACTGGAATCTTACCTAACTGCTACTTTCCAAAAAGAATGGATAGACAACGTTAAAAAATATACTTCGGGAAAAAGCAAGGCAAAATTGGCGATTTTTTGTTGTTATGAGATATAACCTCCTCTAGTCTCAGCTTACAAGTTTCAATATCAAGTCTTAGATCATTAAAATTCGTTTCTATTAGAATTGGATTCATATTTAAATACTTGCTCAGCATTGTGATCGTGTTGTGAAATTCTGCTTGATTCGACTACTAAGCAATCTCAGTTAGTTCTAATTTCAATCACATTGGATAATCGAGATTCTATTTAGTATTTATTATTAATTACATAATAATATAATTTAATATTTATTATTTATTATTAATTTTATAAAGATATATATATATATATATATATATATATATATATATATATATATATATATATTACCAAATATTTCCTGTGCACACTGAAAAATATCCGTAATTTGGCTTTTTATAATCAAGTTAATATTCGAAGAAATTGTATTGTTTACCATTCAATCTATTTGTTTTACAATTAATCATTTAAAAAATTATTTCCTGATCTATTATTTTCAGTAATTTTGGAGACATAAAAAGTTTGTTCATTAAGTATGCTATCACAATATTGCTTCTATAAGTCGCAAAGAGTAGTGTTAATACGAAACTCTTATTTAAATGGGTTTTTGAAAATTTTGATCATACATAAATAACAAAAAAAAAACAGCATATTTCGTTATCAGAAAAAGAGTTAAAACATATGCTGGATATAGTTGTTCTGTTTTTCCCATTCACTTTTTGCATTGATCGTGGAGTAAAACAAAAATATTTGCGATTTGGCAACGTAGGTTCCGCAGATGTTCAGGTCGCAAAATTCGAACACTTGCCATAGGAAGTATTCGCTGTTTTTGCCTTTTTTGTATGTAGTGATATGATCGATAAATCAATTCTCTTGAGAGACAATTTCGGAGGAGTGCATAAACGTGTGCCCCCAAGTCTTTAAAGTTTCATCAAAGCTGTAGCATCAGATTTCGGAAAATGCTAAATATAGGCGGATTCTTCCGCAGTGTTGTGTTTCAAAATTTGCATTTTGAAAGCTGAAAATACGACCGCTTATTTCTCTTCAAAAAGATGCTCTGAATATAATAATTTGTTTAAAATTTTTAGGCAGCGAATATCTATGAAGATGGAAATATAAGAAGCCTGTCACAAAAGCTGCGCTTATCCTGTCAACGTATCATCATAATTTCGAAATAATTTATTTATCTTCTATAAATGACATTTTTTTTCATCTGCTGTAAGATTTTTAATCATTTTGGCGGATATTAGCTATAAGTGGGGATAAAATTTTTGCGACTACGTATTTATTTGTATTAAGGAGTAAATGCAATAAATGCGTACATTAGTGAAGGTTTTTTATGCTCTTTTAAAAAAAGTACTGACCTTCTAAATATCTAAGTGAATTTGGATATGGATCAACATTAAAATACAATTTAATAATCCTCTAGATTATATGTATTTAAATAAAAAAATACTCGTATAAAATATGAATTATAAAGGCATTCTCATACTAGTCGATGACTAGTCTCATACTAGTCTGCTATTCAATTATTTAAAAAATACAGATATAGACATGAGTATCTTATAAATAGGTTTAAACCTCCGTTTGGCAAAAAAATATCCTGTAATGGAAACGTCCCACAACAGTGAATAATTACAAGATAAAAAGAACTTTTTATATACCATGTTTTTAAATTTTCTGTTGAATCATATAAACTTGACAATTCTATGTATTAATAAATACTTTTTAAAATTTTTTGATAAATTATCCCATCAACTTGAAAGAAAATGAAGTTAATTGGAAGTTAACTTGCATTTAACTTTTCGTTCCCGTCCCGGCCAATAGATGGCTGCACCAGTCTACAAAACAAAATTAACTGAAAAAGAATTCAATCTGCTTGAATATGACTAAACGTATTAAAATAATGCATTGTCATCGTGTTCTGAGCTATTCTAAAAGTTTCAAATGTCTAGCTAGTCGAGAAGTTAGTTAAAAATCGATTGCAAGATTTGTACCGGACAAACACACTCACACACACAAACAAACAAGAAAGCGAGTTAATGAAAACATGGTAAAAAGTTTTAAAAGAAGCTATGGCATTTTGACTCTGGGTACGTTACAATCCTGAAAAAATATTAAGAAACATTGAGAGAAACAAGTCAATCCAAGTATGCAGTAAGATAATAGTGATACGCAGTGATAAATAACATGTTGTAGTATACAGAAATATACAGTTGTATATTTGTAGTATACAGTTGCACCATAACAATGCTTTTGTGGTAAAAAAAGCTTCAAACAACGGAGGATAAAACTGAAAATATAGTTTTATTGGGACATTTTAATAATGTCCGTCATACGTACTAGATAAAGGGGTTTTTTAGCACCATAGTATTCTGAGCTAGAAAATAACTGTCTGCTATAATAAAACATAATCTGTAGGTTTGTGAATGCAAGTGTTTCATTCGGTAACTGGAAGCTTTGAGATAAAATTACTTTTCCTTTCTGTGAACTGGACACTATTTGTTATGCACTACAATTTTCTTGTACCGGTTTTGATATTTTTCATTAATTTTATTAATTTTTAATGACATCTCATTAATTTAAGTGTATCAAAATGATTTTTTATTCATAGTTTTGTGCATAAATAATGCAAATTTTAGGTGGAATGATGAAAAAATTTTCTAGGCTTTCTACTGTCTGATATAACTTTGGTATTTGACACTCTAAAATTAGCAGTGTGTGATATTGGAACTTTTCAAAGAACTGGGTGAATTGGAGGACATGAAAAGAGATAAATGGGTGACCATAGAAATATGTTAACAAATGTAAAACTCTGAAGTATGTTTTGCAAAAAGTTGAAGATTTTGTAAATTTTTTCACTTGTATTTGTAGATCTATGTCTAACAACATAAACATTTGATTAACATTACTAAACCCTAGAAAAAAATAGCACTTGTAAGAATAACAAATCGTTCTACAAAGAAATTTTCTAGAAAGTTAAACATGCAATACAGTTTAATTGCTCTATAAATGAATTTATTTTCAGGTTTTTAAAAAAATAGATTTTAATAAGGTAGGAATTATAAACGGGAGTAAAACTGGAAGAGGATATTATCTTTGTGACAGGAATGTAACCCTCTCTTTCTGTCTCTGGATGTAATTTACTTCCTTTAAGTCATTGCACCATGTTGTTTATAGTTGATTGAAATATAAGATTTCATCAACTGTCAAATCCCATATCATAAAGTATCATTCATAATATAAAAATACAGATATGAATAAGTAATTTTAAGGGATTTTAACAACTCCCTTTTGTAATGCTGATTTCCCATCAATTAATTACTTGAGGTAAGAGTAAAAAAGAGAAATTCACACGCCTATGCTTACAAAAATTGAAAACGTGCTTGAAAAAGAAAAATAATTATCTAGATACATATTACCATATCAAAATTTTTGTTATCAATTTTGCATCTATATCATCAGCATTTTTAATTGATTAATAATGAGAGGAAAATAATTGGAAGAATCTTTTGAAGAATATTTACGTAAATAACAAGTTTAAAGACATGAACTTGACTTGAATATTTCATCTTTATTTTGCTAAACTTTATGGTAAATAAATAGGTTAACTGTAGAAATATAATATTTTTTCGAAAGAAACTTCCAGAATTTAAATGCAGAATAATTCTTTTTAACTTCAACAGGAATGGGTCAGACAAAGGACTTTAGATATAGTACGTGTTATTTGCCATAAAGTTTAGCAAAATAGAGATGAAATATTCAACTCAAGTTCATGTTTTTAAACTTGTTATTTACGTAGAAATTCTTCGTATATTTTGCATATATACTAAAATGCTTAGGTCTCTTCCCAATAGTTAGTAATTCCTGAAAAATATCTTAAATGCTAATTTTTTAATCTAAAATTTTTTTTAAATACAACTAAAGAATGGGTAGTCAATATTCTTCAACTACTCAAAAGGTTAAATGAAACAAAATATTAGAATCATTCATTAACATACGTTTTTATTTAGCTACATTTACGAAGCAAATTAATAAATTAAATACCCCACTGAACATATACATGCGAGTTTAAAATTTGTTTTAAGTTGATATTAAATTCAAGTTTCACTTCTTTCATGCTTAGATTATTTGAAATGAAAGGTATAAATATTTTATTGCTACATCTTTGTATCAATGGACTACTAACACAACTCTTCGACTTAGATACAATATGTGACCATAAAGTAACCGGACATTCCTCTAGATTCACTTTAGAATCTTCAAAATTTCGTATTCGCTTTAGAGTAATTGAATTTATTATAAATTAAGGAAAATATCATACTTACAAAGTCTAAGATATTGAATTTTGTTCTATCCAAGATTTCGTAATCTCTACTCAAATGAATTAAAATATTTCAAAATGTAACTTTTATCCAATGAACTAAATGTTAACTTTCCAGAGGAGTCAAAAAGTAAGGAAATAAAGAAGAAAGAAACAATAATAATATGTATTGTTATTTGAGAGCGCGATAAATAAGAACCTACTCCAGCACAAATGTATTTATGCTTAAAAAAGTGTGACATCCTTTTCTCTCCGTCTCTAAATCCACAGTTAAGTCTTGCTAGTTCATTAGCCCTTTTATGTTTACATTGAAAATTACGAATGGTTACCCCCCAAGAAGCAAGCATCACTTGTGAAAGCGAAAACTTTACTTTAGGTGCTCGTTTCCATAGCAACGCGTGAACTATATCACAGACGGCACTAAGCAAGAATTTTGAAATGGCTTTTTCCACACAATTTGAGAATTATGTCTTTAAATATCAAAGAGCTAACCAAAGATGCCCCATTTTGTAGCCGTCAGGAACTCCACTACCTCTAAATGAAATTTAGATACCTGTGTGCTGGCATTTATGTAATAAATTTCCTACTGAAACTGTTTTCAGATAGCAGAAAAATAAAAAAAATATAAATATTACGAATGCTTTTGTTTTGATTGGTTGTAAAACCTTTTGCTTTAAAATGATTTTTTATTTTGCAAAACAAGACATGATTTGACAGACACTGAAATTTCAATAGTTTTCATGAAGAGAAATATTTTGTAGGGTGACTGCAACGCTTCTCCTAAACATAAAACGTCAAAGGAGGTATTCGAAATCCATAGATTTAACTTGCCCCTTATGTTTTTAAGGGGGTAGAGTCACGATTTTCGACAAAAAAATGCATTTTCCAATTTTTGCAGTTTTGAAAAGTATGTAATCTTGTGCTTCTGATAATATTTACATACTTGTTCTAGCTGCACTAGAAGTATTTTTAATTATTTTTTTAAAGAACTATTACCATCTGTCAAAACGTCTTGCGTCACACCCTCACCAACCAAAACAAACCGCCCGCTGCATTCATAGCTGCATTTTTTAAATTTCCCGTGCTACAACCAAAACAACCATTTTAAAAATAGTAGTACTGGATTACATTAAAAACATTTATAGAGATTTAGCAGATCCTGATCTACTTGCCAAATGATTGCATGGGAAAACACAAAACAGCAATGAGAGTGTAAATAGTATAATCTGGTCACGGATCGTAAAGAATGTTTTTGTGCAGTTAGAAACTTTAAAAACAGATGTATTTTAAGCAGTTGCATCCTATAATGACGGAAATATTATGAAATGCAAAGTTCTTTCAACGTTAGGCATATCACCAGGTTTTTATACTACTTCTCGAGTAATGCAAACAGCTGATCGGACGAGATTAATAAAAGCTCAATATGATGTTTCACAGCAAACCAAGGAAGCTAGAATAAATAGAAGACAGAAAAAATGCAAATTAAAAGACAGTCTTGCTGATGATCCAGATGATCCAAGCTATGGAGCTGGCATGCACTAAGCACAAGTGAATAATTCACTAAATGCTGATTCTCTCAAAACACTGTTTTTTGCCAGTTAAGGAACATTTTTTCAAAAACTATTGCTGTGATTATTTTCAAACTTTGTATATTTAATAAATGCATAATATTACATATTTTAAAGAAAGGATTTTTAGAAAAAATAATTTAGAGTAATTTAGTAACATAAAACTTGATGTAATTTGGGTGTTTCCGAAAAAAAAATACATATAGTAGAAGTTATATATTTAAAAAAATATCAAGTTATTTAAATTATAAAAGCTCTGGTTAAAGTTTTTAATATACAGGGGCAATATACAGTAAAATAATTAGAAACTTATATTCAATAGGATTTTTTATAAATGTTCCTTAAAAATGAGTAATTTTAACATTACTGACATAGGAAATCTGGATCGTGACCCTACCCCCTTAAATTTTGGGATTTTTAAATGTCTCTATACATACAAGAGTCATAGAGAGCCTAAGCTTCGCAGGTGGGACAACGAATATCTAAGTCAAGCTCTTGGACCAAAAGCACACGCCTGTGCTATTCACACTGCAGAAAAGAAAAGAAAGAGTTGTTATGAAAAGGGTTTCTTATTCAAATAATAAAAAAACTAGAGGGAGAAAAATATTTTCTGGAATTCCTCTACTTTTACTACTGTTACGTCTTGGCCCTTTTCGGGGAAAAAGGGCCACCCAAGCAAAAGCCCACCCCCTTACGAATGCTGCATTTTTCAAGAAAACCATCGTGGGTCGCTCCTGCACCCCCCGGCCAACTGGCTGATAAAACAAAAGGAGAAAACAGTGTGTGGGAGGCAACCGGAGATGGTAGCTGTGTTGTTGAGCCTCGGATCTTTCCGTCGACAAACGGTGCCGAAAGGGCGCTGTGCGGACCGAAGGCCTGAAAAATTGCTCTCTCGGCTCCCGATTTTACAAGTGGAGAGATACATCTCTGTTGAGAGACTTGTAAAAGTTATTTTGGTTCCTATAGATAGAACCTCTCATATGCAGAGGAGTCTAGACTCTCTACCTTGAACATACTGTAATTTTTTATTTGTTTAATACAAGTTCTGTGTAATATAATTGTCTCTCGTGTGTCTCATTTTCCACCGAGGACGTTACACTACATTTTTTCCCATTTCAAAGTATATAATTTATTTTGGTGATTTTAAATTATTTTGATTCTAACTGTATACTTTGAAAATGTAAAGCATTAATGATCTTGAAAGAAGGCAGAAAATGTATGATGAGTTACAGAAAAAAACAAATCAGACACTTAAAAATCAGTCGAAGGTACGATAACTCCTTTGTTTGAAAACAAAGGAAATTAAATTCTTGTGAAAATTTGTCTTTCGATCCTTAATATTGTAACGCAGGATATTCAATGGCGTCCACAGTAAAGCCGTACTAAAGCCCCTTCTTTTCCTGTTCGAAAGAAACCTGTCAAAAGTACTTTATTTATCTTTGTCTTTAAACTCTTTGGTGATGAGGGATATTTTTTCCCAGAAATAAGAGAAACAGCAGAATGAGAGCATCAAATGGATAACTCTTCACAAGGAAATTGCTCTATCTATCCTTAAGAAAATATGTATCGGCGTATTGATTTGTCATTTGTCGTTTGTATGTGATGGGTCTATTTACATTGACAAGATAGGAATATATTGTTCTATTGCGTGATTTAAAGGATTTAGATTTTGTATGGATGTCAGTAAGTTATAAGAAGACATTAAAATAAAAGGGGCTAGTTTTATGGACACTATATAACATTTCTGTTTTTGTTGAATTAGCATACCTCTCTCTGAATAATTTTAAATTTATGATTATTTCTTTTCCCATTTTTCAAACCTTAATTTGCAGTTTTTCCTGTCTTGTAACTTTAGAGAATAAAAAAATAATAATAAAAACGAGTGGGAGGAAATGATTTGCTCAAATTTATTCCCTTTTTGCAATCTTTCCCAATTTCAATATACATAATTTAACTTCTAAATAATTTATTTTGATCATAAATGTGTACTTTTAATGTATTAATGTAAATTTAATGCATTAATTCCTTGTAGCAATGAAAAAAATGTGATGAGCCACAAAAAAATCAAGGAAAAAATATACTGATATCTTTTTGTATACAAACCAAGGAAATTAAATCCTTGGCAAAAAGTTGCTTTCCAACGGAGGATTTTCAATAACACAACAAACGCGTTAGGTACTAAGGCACCTTCTTTTTCTGTTTGAAAGAAACCTGTCAGAAATACTTTAGTTTCTCTGTCTTTTTATTCCAAATTTTAGTCCATTTTAGTCCAAAATAAGGCAAACATCAGAATGAGAGAATCAAATGGATAACTCTTCACTAGGAAATTATTTTATGCATTCTTTTGAAAATATGTATCTGAGTATCGATTTACCATTTGCCGTTTCTATCTGATGTGTCTATTTAGATTTAGAAGATGGGAATACATTGTTCAATAACGTGATTTAAAGGATTTAGATATAGACATTTTAACATGTATGTCAGTAAGTTAGAAGACATTAAAAAGAAAAAGCTTGTTTCTTCTAGCTTTTAGTTTCCTGTATCCTGCATTACTTTTATGTTCTTGTTGTACAAGTGGACGAAACTCTCTAAATCATTAAAGATTTTCAATTACAATTATGTCTTCAATTTTCCTACACTTAATTTGGAACCCCCCCCCCCCCCCCAGTCTTGTGATTTTAGAGAATAAAGAAACCTTTCTACACATGAATTTTATTTAATGGAAGTATATAATAATAAATAGAACTCTGAAGAATCATCTCTTCACTATATAATTACCTGTGTATGACACAATAAAATATAAGTGATAAAAGAATAACTATGGATCTTAAAACTTAAGCATATGCACATTTAAAAATAAGCTTATTGAATAGCCAAAATATTTCCTGAAAATTTAATGAAGCTCAATAATTTTTCTTGAATGAAGGGATCTTTTTAGGCAATAGAAATAGAACAATAATGTAATTAACTCAGGCATCCCCAAATTTTTTAGTTAAATTGTAAATATAGATTTTTTATTAAGGAGGCTCTGACGCCAAATCAAAGAGAAAAAAGCTAAGAGTTATACAATTGTAAAACTGTTTTCCAACTGGTGATCATTTCGTGTTAACTGAACAAGAATATTGTTCTGCAGAAATTTTTTTTTGTTTTCATGACACTACATTTTACATTTGTGCCCATATAAACTTTCCAAATTTTTACTTTTTATAATGCAGTTTAATATAAGTTTTACAGTTATTAATCTTTCTAATGTGTCACCAGTTCCCATTCCAGTTCCTGTTTGTTCATATTTTCAATTGCATTTCAAAATAATTAATTGTAAAAAGAGAGAAACCCAAAACCTCCTTCTTATGAAATACATTTTTCAAATCAAGGTACATTCAATTTGTTTGAAATGGCTTTTTGTGATATTAGGATACGAATTTTTATGAATCGAGAGAAAAGGACTTTCCTTTTGCGTAATATTTGCATACAAATTTTTACAGCTGAATGTTATTTATTTATGTTGAAGGTCATCAGAGCTGAAACAAAACTAAGCCAAAAAAACTTCCGTAATAAGTATGCAAACGAAATGAAAGAACATCGTATTCGTAAGAAATAAGATGTTTTGTGTTGGAATAAGATTTTATTTGCAAGTCAAAAAAATTTAATCTTCTATTTTTTATTGTTTTTAACATTTATGTCTGATAAAAATGAACGCAGTAGAACATAGTATTTAAAATGTTCATTCTCAGTGTAACATACAGTAGATAAGAAAGGAATACTGTAAATAGTTTTGATGAAATGTAAGACGCAAACAAATATTAGATACCACAATACGATACTTATGTATTATTTTCAGGTAGTCTGTAGTTTTTTTTTATCTGCGTGCAATTTCTTTTATTATCTGGTACTGAGATTCTTTTAAAGAAATTCTTTTAAGACTCATAAATTTGAGGAAAGGAGATATAAAAACCTTTAAACCTGTAAAGTTATAATATTACAGAATAAATAACTGTTTTATAAACTTCCAAACTGGACAAATTTCCAAAGTGTGTTAGTTAGTGGGATTTGAAGGGTTGCAGTACGGGAGGGACAAATAGACTAGGGTAAATACAGCAAGAGCCGATCATGAGCACATACAAACACTAATGGAAACGGGGGATTTGAATCTACAAATTCTAGCATCGATAGACAACTATAAAGCCATTCGACCAACTTACATTTCTCAGCTTTTATATATTGTCAATCGTGCTGGCTCACATATATAGTGCTCCCATAATAAAGTAGCCAGTAAAACGCGGTGAATAACAAAAGGCGAACGTCTCATGACAAAGTGCCTCCGCATTAGACTATATATATATATATATATATATATATATATATATATATATAAGAAAGTGTAAAAAGTGAAAATTCAGCATAAGACATATTACACTATGCAGTGTGAAACAAAAAACATGAAAAGATAAGAATTTAAAAGGTTTTTGACATCATCGCGTCATTAGCGGTGCAGATACTGTCTAAAAACCAGTGGCTTGTTTCTGATAAGTATGATCTAACCAATAAACATACTTAGACACCGAACAATCCATAAGAAACAGAAGAATTGAATAAAAAGTTGCTCAATCAAAGAACACCAAGCCTGGCGCTAGACAAAGTTGAAGTTAAGAGTAGGACCGCTGGGAAACCGCAAGGAGACTGACGTCACAAACCTTGCAACCATGGAGTTAATGGAAACACAGATGCAGAGTTACAATGGAGACTTTGTTAAAGGTCATATAAACCCAAATTAATATTGTATTATTATTATTATTATAAATTAAGAATAAAAATATTATTCATTATTATTACTTTAGAATAAATATATTTACAACATAAGCTTATTTTATTTTACTCATTAATTTTTATTACTTAAATAAGTGAATAAGTGAATATATATATATATATATATATATATATATATATATATATATATATATATATATATATATATCTGTGTCATTATGGCAGATATTGATATGCCCTTTTTTCATGTTTTCGGCAAATTAATAAAGTAACTTTTGTAGTGAAATAGTGAAATATAAAATCGCTCAATTAAGTTTTTCAGTCCAAATATTCTTTACTCATATTCAACCTTAAGCATATGGCTGGTCTACAATGAAAATTTTCCTATAGGGACAAAAATATTCAATTAGGGACCAAGTAATACCTCTTTTATACAAAACAGCATTTACTTATACGGATAACTTAGCATTATTTCATAATTCTACTATCAGCTTTTCCCTCATTAAAGAACCAATTTTAAGTGTGACATATCAACTTAAAACATAAAATTGAATTTTTTGGACATATCAACATCTGACATAACGCCACAGATATATATATATATATATATATATATATATATATATATATATATATATATATATATATATATATATATATATTGTCAATCCAAATTTTCTAAATCAAAAATAGCTTTTTGAATTAGCTAACTTGAATTAAATTATTTGATTTAAGTTTAAAATTTAGATTTACTCACAGAATAACTAAAGGAAGAGATACTTAGCTAACAAAAGTATAAAATAGAAGCACGAAAGCCTTTATATATTTCAAATATTAATTAGGTGTCATATTCTGATAAATAAAAATAAGAAAAAAATATTTAGATTTAAGGAGAATGTATGTTATTATGTCTTCTGATAGAGATCTTTACATTAAGTGATATTATATTGATTACGAAAACATTTTAATTCGACTTACAGTTAAGTAGATGCCAACCTAATCCGGCACGTATCCAGGAATGAACTCCACCTCCATCTACCACGGAGTGAGAAATTGCAATAACAAGTGAGACAGGATCCGATGTTAGGCATCGTATTCTCTAGCGGTAAAAGAACCCGACCCTCCTTGAAGCACGCGTTATCTCACGCCCCATTACTGGCTAATGAGGATGTACCATATATCTTGTCATTAACAACGCCTCTTCAAGATGTTTATCACGATACATGTGCTCATTTATTTGGAAGCCACTCGAACAGTGGTAAGCTTTGGTACCGTTAATTATTAGAAAACACTCGAAGTTAAAAATAAAAGCGTGACTATGTTTTAATCGAGGTTATTTCGCGATATAGAATTGAATGAAGTACGATTGAAATCTTTTAATTATTACAGTTTTAATTAGTACAGTTTGAAAAACATAATATCTTTTATTGTATTTTAATATTTTTTTGGATAATGTCCAATCGTCTGCCGCATTAGCAAGAAAAATTTTTTTTTGTCTATTTAGGTGTTATACACGTGTCGATAAATTTATTTAAGGTACCAGGAAAAGAAATCACGTGATCAGCATTTAAAAAATTAAATTCTAAAAATTAATTTTTAAAAATTCATCAAAAATCAGAAAATGGTGGTAAAGATTAGAAAAAAATCTCATTTTAAAGGAATTTTTATGATCTTTCTCGTGATATAAATTTTATAACCCTCAAATTATTATTTTAAATGCAAACTTAAAAAAAGTCACCAAAACAGCTTAAAAACGTAATTTAAAAAATCTAAAAAGAATTTTTCAAAAATCTTTCTTAGTGAACCCCTACACCATAAGAAGAATCGCCATGCAAATTTTCAGCCCTTTAGGTCCAGTGGTTTGGTCTGTGCGTTGTATGTCAGTTAGTGAGTCAGTCAGTTACGGAACTGTTTTATATATATATATATATATATATATATATATATATATATATATATATGTGTGTGTGTGTGTGTGTGTGTAAGTAAGTAATGAAAATTGCCTGCTACCAATTTTAATCCTACGTGCATTCCAAAGTCTCTCTTTTAACAAACCACAACTCCTTTTCTAAACTAGGACCTTAAAGTAATTTAATTCGCATTTTATATTTGCCCTTAATGCAAATGCCGTTGAATCTTCTCCAGGCACTAGAAATTCAAATCCGCAATCGATGTCTAAAACCCCACAAACATACTAACATGACCATATATAATATGACCCGCAAGCTCCAGCGAAGTTGATATTTAATAAATAGCTGCGTTCAAGCCCCTACTTACTAAACCCGAATGAAGAGTAGATAATAAATATGCCTTGTTCAAGTCCTAGTTATCAGTTAGTATATCATAAATATGTCTGTTTCAAGCCTCTACTTACAAGCCTCATATAAGAGTCTATAATAAATATGCCTACTTTCAAGTACTATTTACCAGTGACCCGCATCCACCAGCGTCCCCCCATGTGATTGATTCTGGCAAATTATATAATTCCAAAACATAGGAGAAATGTCCATTATAAATACGCCTGCAACGGAAGACTGATCCGCTTCGCTTTTTTAAAAAAACTCAGACTTGTAAGCAACTGCTGTAAGAATATCTTTCTTTCCACGCCCCGGCAAGTCCAGTGGCCACAACGGCTAAACGGATGTTTCCTCTGATAGTATGTGAACCCACGGCTCTTCTTCTCGTGAAACATTGCAATGTAGAATGTCTCTTTTTGCGTTCCTTAATTTTGTCTTCACAATGCTGAAGCCTAATAAAAGTTCTTTCATGGATATGCGACTGCCATCATCTCTCCCGTTTGTAATTTGTGCTTACGTATTATTACATTTATTGATATATATAGTAGCTCGAGGTGGCCTTGCGGTAACGTTCTGGCTTTCGGTGCTGAAGATGCTCGGATCGAATCCCGGCGCCCGCCGTAAAATACCTTCGTGTCTAGACCGGATATGGGCACGTTAAATCTGTAGACCGGAAAGTCCCTCTATGAAGGCCAGAGAGGGTGGGAATGGGTACGCTCCCGCCAGATGTCACTCGGTCAAAATGGAGGTGGCAACTTAGTTAGACGGACTCAGACCATTGTGGTGCTATTCAAACCGGAGCCGCACACTTCAGCCCGAAGCGTATATGGACCTGGTCTGTAATTACATTCCAGCCAGGGGTCATAAGAAACAACAGCAACAACAACAACATATATATATACAGTGGAATCTTGATCTATCGTTTTTCAAGGGACCGATTGAATTGAACGATACATACGGAAAAACGGTGGATCCGAAAACGATCGATCGAGATTCCACTGTAAATATATATATATATATATATATATATATATATATGTATATATATATATATACAAAAAAAGTTAGGATAAATAATACCAGCAACATTTTCATTTATGTAGAATTAATTTATTCCTTAAATTTAAAACGCGTTCACAACAAAGAACGAAAGAAAATAGAATCGCGAATAGTTAATTTAAAAGCTACAAAAATGAATAATAAGATAATCAGTGGTTAGTAATCAGGGTAAGCGACATATACATACGTCTATGGCAGCACAAACTGCGCGACTTAGAAGTTAATGGCTCCCATAGCGAAATTGAATGCTTGTAATCCGAAGTTTCAACAAAGTGATAAGATCGTGTTTTACAATAGCGAAATTTTATAACTTCGCAACATAAACTGTAGTCAACCAAATTAGGAAACACTTGCTATGGTCACAGGCACTTAAATTACTATACTGTGTGAAGGGTTTATAGTCCAATAAAACTGGGGATTTTACAGCGTATATTAAACCTGTGGAGCAAGTTATTTAGGGTTGGAAATCTCTTCTTTCATTAACTTACACAGATGCAAAAATGCTGTAACAAAGTACGAGTTAAGAAGCGTGTAATTTGCGCAGTGATATGATATTTAATAATATCACACGTCGTTGAGTCATATTATGATAAACACTGGAATTTATGTTTACGATAACATTTCTGGTAGTTTCCGTGTATACCAGATTAAATAAAAATATTTTGTAGAAATGAAAACAGAACCTAACGAAGGATCCCTTATTCTTACAGGGAGGCTGCCAAATAACTGACATGAATGTTCACAGTTGACCAGTAGAGAACTAATAGGACTTGTAAACGCTATTAATCATAATGAATGCACTTTTTTATTGATAAGCATTTGAATCAAACTTTCTTTTAAATATCAGTCTCAATACATAAATATCCAAGAAATAAAAATCTTGATTTTGCAAATGCCTTGCCCAGTTCGATAGGAAATTTATGAATAGAATGTTTGCTTGCTGAACAAGAAACTCATTAAATCTATTAGAATTGATTTTAAAATAATTATTTATTTTAAAATAATTTAATAAATTAATTTATAATAAATTGATAAATCTAATTAATTAATAAATTAATAAATTAATTGATTTTAAAATATTTATTTCATGTATCCATTTGATATTTCAAATGACCTTTCGGTATCTACATACTTACCGGTATACCTGAACAGTTACACCTATAAGATATATCTGTGGGGCCTGAGGTAGTCTATCGGTAGCGCGTCGGCTTTCGGTACTGAGGGTGCTCGGATCGAATCCCGACAAGCGCCGTTAAATACTTTCGTGTCTAGGTCGGATATGGGAACGTTCAATCCGTAGACGGAGAAGTCCGTCTTTGAGGTCAGTGGATGGGGAATGTACGATCCCCCCAGATGTCCCCCTGTGTGTGCTTGGTCAAAATTGTGGTGGCATCTAACCAAGACGGACTCCGACCCTTGTGGTGCTATTATAAACCGAAGCCGCAGTACTCAAGTGGACGCCTATATGGACCAAGTCTGGTCACTTCCGGTGAAGGGGCATTAGGAATAACAACAAATATACCTATGAGTGGTTAGCTGCCTTTAGGGGGAAGCTCAGGAGACTGTTTGTATAGAGATTAGACCCCCCTCCCCTGTCCCCCTTCTGTTTTCAGGTGGGGGGGACTTATATTTTCCATACAATTACACCACTATTTTTTTTCTACATTTTTTAATAGAGCATATATTAAACTGAAAGCAACATCTTTACTTATCGGCCATGAAATTTAAATTAGCAATTAATATTATAAATATGCCTATTTAAAAAATATTTTACTAAAATTAATAAGTTTTATATTGAATTGTTGTCAAATAAAACATTTTCTGTATTTCTATATAAAGAATACTTCATCTCGAATGATGAGTCTTATCAGTAAACTTTAAGAAGTATAGAGAAGAACAAATATTTTTCCATATACATAGACTCACAGAACAAAAGTAAAGTTCTGTCATAAGGCATACCGATTGAAGACAGAAAAACACAGAAATGTCTGTGAGGCTAATGACTACATCGTGGTATTTGCGTTTATTTGCAAGATGTATTACTGAATGATTAGATTGCAAATAGTTTGCATTAAAGACCTTTTCATTTATGCATTTCTCTTACTTAGTTATCGGTATTGTCCTCTTAGATATCTTAACCCCATTGTTAAAAAAATTTATGAGGATATATTTGGTTATTTATTTTTTTCTTGAATTTAGATTGAAGTGCATATCATAGTAAAATAAGAAAAGGATAAGTTGTAAAATAGATAGGTTGTATTTGTTGTATATTTTATTTTTCGCAGTATAGCATACAAAATATGTAAACGTATGAAAAAATGTAATTGAAATGGGACATTTGTTTTGAGTATTTATTAATAATCAATTTGTTTTTAGTATTTATCAATAAGCAATTTGTTTTCAGTATTTATTTACCATTGAAAAAACTTGTATGGTAAGATTTATTTTCGCTGGAGTGATAGAAATATAAGGGAATTGCTCAAATTCACTTACATTTTGCCTTTAAAGAATTTTTATTAAACCGTCGTGATTTCTTTTAATATTCATAAAGACAAATTTCAATATTAAAAAGCTGGATTTAAAAAGAAATTAACCGTGGAACGTGTTTTGTTTGAAAATCAAAGTAACTTCAAATATTATCTTAAAGAAGTAAAATGTGACTTTGATAAAATTTGGTAATTTTTATTTTGAATTATATGATATGACCGTACTTATCAGTTTTAAATAAAGATGGTTTTATTTTATTGAATTTCAAAAACTTCAGTTTGAACTCAGTTTGAATATAAAATTAAATGTGATGTACACAATTTTTACTGTGTTGAAAATTTATTATTAATATCATCATTTATAAATGTACTTTTATTTATTAATATATTTTTTTTAGAACACATATTTAAAAACATTTTAAATGCAGATATCAGAGCAGACAAAAATTAAGATTTTAAAAAATTTTTCAACAAAGCCGGCTGAAAATTAGCTTAAATTTTGCAACTAGCCATAACGACAATTTCATATTATTCTGATTCGAAAGATATGAGCAAAAGAATGAAATACTATAGTATGCAAGTCGTAGATAAAAAAAAAAGATGTATAAATATATATATATCGAGAGAAAGATGATATATATATATAGAATTCATAAATATAATATTCACAGAATCCCGAACTCATACCTCTTAATAACTATATCTGAAATCTCATCTCGATCGGTTGAACGGGACAGCCGCTAGAGGCTCATATATCGGCAAAGTATTTTAATGATCACCCTGTATATATATATATATATATATATATATATATATATATATATATATATATATATATATATATATATATATATTTATATATATATATATATATATATATATATATATATATATATATATATATATATATATATATATATATATATATATATATATATATATATATACAGGGTGATCATTAAAATACTTTGCCGATATATGAACCTCTAGCGGCTGTTCCGTTCAACCGATCGAGATGAGATTTCAGATATAGTTATTCAGAGGTATGAGTTCGGGATTATGTGAACGGCAACAAAGTGGCTCTCCCGGTTACAATTATAGGAACAGAAAATCGAAATTTTCAAATACCAACGCCCACTTTTTCTTATCGCAATATCCTCATCATATGCGATAACCCTAAGGAGCGCAGGAACGGTACGTGTATTGCAAAAAACGGACGCGTTATGCAAGCACAAAACAGCTCTGCGAACAGACAAAAAAAAAATCACGATCGGCGCGCACGGATAAAATTTTCATATCATGCAGAGGCAAGAGACCAATCACTGATGACAAAACTTATCGGACAAATGAAAAATTTTATTTGGATCACACATTTTCCACATGGGTGCCATCACAGGCCGTTCGCGGAGCTGTTTTTTGTTAGTGCATAATGTGTCCGTTTTTTGTGATACGCGTACCGTTCTAACGCTCTCGAGGGTTTTCGTATGCGCTGAGCATTTTGCAAGGGAACAAAGTGGGTGTTGCCATTTGAAAATTTTGAGTTTATGTACCTATAACCGTAACCGTGAGCGCCATTTGGTTGCCGTTCACA